>JABUIW010013640.1:0-13680 GCA_013363375.1 Menidia beryllina | reverse complement strand
CACTATCCACCTCTCATTTTGACTTACATATACAACTATTGTTTTTTTTATGTAAATATCTAGCTATATTTATGAGGAATTGTGTATATACATATGTATATTTGTATAGACATGTATATATGTATATGCCTTTGTTTTTCTTATGGAGCCTTTAACAAAAATAATTTCCCTCTGGGATTATTAAAGTATTTCTGATTCTGATTCTGATTCTGAAATGCATGTTAAAGTGAAACTGGTGGTGTCTTTCCATCAGCCTGTGTTTAACAGTACTTTTCTGCTGGTAACTACTCACACGGCTCTGCACTAGTTTTGCATTTCCACTACAAGCTGCTCCTCTAAACAATTAAAACTTAAGTGCCTACACGGCCTGGATTCCATCGGGCTGAAAGCAAACTGCCGGAAAGGCGCCATAAGGCCACTCAGATTAATCTGAGAAAAAGTCCTTTTGTTGATGTACTGCTAAGATTTGCTATGACTCGGATCATGACCGTTATTTGGCCTCTGGCAACTGTGTCAACATAGAGCAATATTTCTGTTTGTCACAAAATATCTCAAGGAAAAGTCAGAGGATCACCTCATATTTTGGGGCACTACCTGCAGAAGCTGATTACATTCAGTCAGATAATTAATCTGAAAACTTCATTATCAAGACAATGTAACTCAAAATGGGTTAACTGGAATTTCAACTGGTTTGAAGGAAAAAGGCGATGAAAAAAACAAAACAGCCTATACTGATGAGTACTGTTTGAGAGGTCTGGGGAAGTCACCATCCTCCTAAAGCTCTGCTGGAATACAGCGTGGCTTGTCAGCTTGGTGGACATGCAGTCAGGGAAGCGCCTATGCTGAGGAGCCATTAGGAGAGAGAAAATGGAGAAATCCTGCAGTCTGACAGCCACAGCGCCGCTCTGATCTAGACATCCCCCCGAGGGCCCGCTGCAGAACACTGACAATCTGCTGCGCTGTCACTGACATCCCATTTAAACAAATAGCTAAGCTTAGATGACTGCACCTAGCAAATACACGGTACTGGGTTTGGTGGAACATGCCATCGACTGGGTGATAGATCAGTGTTGCTAAAACATTGTGAAATATTTCTATCAAATGATCATTTTGCCCTCTTATGGTCCATCTGCCAAACAATATGACTCATCCATGAAGGAGAACAATTTTAACAAGTACTCTATAAATGCTTATGTGGGGGATTTACATTTGGGAAAAAATGATAAATAAAATAACTAATAGCTCACATATTGTGAAATATTGTGGAGATCGAAATATATTTTACAGCTAGTGGGAACATGCTGGATTATATCAGTAAAATGTAATTTTGTTCCCTAAATTTACTAAACAAATTCCAAACAAACTTGAGATCAGGGTGAGCCAGCAACTGTTTAGATAGTATAAAAAACTAATATGCTGTGTTCCGACTACTCGGCACATGAGAGAACTCCAGCTATCAGCATCACTATCTGCCTCCCCATAATTACATTCAGAAGGAGAAAACAGATACCCTTGAAACACTGGCGATATGGATTGATAAATGCAGTAGCTATGGCAACAATGGAAAGGTGGGTCTGTATGGTAGAAAAAGATAAATGTAATGCTGAGCGATACAGCTCATTACGGCCCTTTTAAGATTCATCTTCAATGCCTGAGCTGTGGTTAAAGCTTTCATAGAGATGCAGCTTGCTGAAACTCCACATAGTCAGACCACGAGCAGGGAAACATAAAGTGCATTTGATATAAAGAGAGTGTATGTGGATAGACCTCTGCAGCGTTTTAAAAGGACTTACAGGCAATGCATCCCAGCTTTCTCTTCCATCGCTCTCCTCAATGACTGATGTCGTGGCAAACTCCACTTTAGGGGAGATTCCCTGGAGGGAGAGGGACAATAAAGCAAACAAAAGACTTTTAACAGGGAGATGAAGACAAAAGGAGGGATAAAAGCTCTGCGTGGAAGACCAATTTACATCCAGAGATCTTCAATCTATGCCCGAGTTGAGAAAAACAAATTGCAGAAAAGAGAAAGGCTCCAGTGATGTTTAAATAATATGACATTTGCAGAGAGACGTCTAAATTGCTATGAAGGCTTCAAACACAAACACATAAGAGCAGCGGAGAGGAGAATGGTGTTTAAAGACATTCAAATATGCCAGTAAGGGCCTCGGAAGATGAGGGCAAGGATAGAAAGGCGATCCGCACTTGTGGAGATGAAGGAGTAAAAGCAGGGGAAGTCAGAGACGGGGGAAGAAGAAAGGACAGAGAAAAGACACAAGACTAAAGAGGTTCTCGTCTTTTTTTCCCCTCCATATTTCAGACGGTTAACAGGTGCATAAGGAGAATTCCATCCTTTCTGATGAAAGCAGTATGTGTCCTGGCAGCTAGACACTTTTTAGTCACTGTGGGGGGACGGAGGGACTGTGGATTAAAGTCAGTGCACCCACACGGAGTGACAGCCATCTAATGAACATGGCTTCAACATGGTGTTGGATGTCTGATGACTGTATGTTGACTAAAACCCTTGAATCCTGACCACGAAAATGTCATCACTCCACCTGTTTTTGGAGGTAGAAAGCCAACAAAGATGTGTCAGACATGCACAACGTACATAATTCATGAAGCAACCTCCTGGTGAATTCTTAATGAATACACTTTTTCTAAGGAGATCCAGTTGAATCCACATCTAATTGAATATTAGTTCTGTCATAGCAACTGACCAATCATGTGATAAGCAGAAATATGTGAAAAGTCATTCATTTTAGTAGTAAGGAGCAAAAAGTTCACTAAAAAAGTGTCTATTTTTCCCATTTCTACTTGTGTGTTGACACACAAAAAGACTGATATATGCTAGACCAAATGTCAGAGGGAGGATTAGGAAAAGATAAAGGCCATAAATTGAAAACAGCTCACAGGAAATGAAGAGGATCGTTTCATCATCATCTCCCTCTCTCCCGCACTTCCATCTTTGGTACTCAATCTGGGACCAGGGTACAGAAAATCTCTGCTGCATTCCTCCATCGAGGCAAGGATTTCACCCTCTGAAAGCCACACACAGTAAACACAAACATAAACACACAATCCTGCTTTTTATGACCGGATACAGGATGGACTTAGTATACCCATATGGAATCATCAGAGAGCATACCTGGAGGAACCATCTGAATCAGCTCAAAATATGTTGTGTCAGCTATGAGGACAGAAAGAATAAACAGATTGTGAGCCGATGATGGCTATCTCAGCTAATAGCCTTTAAGCTCGCAAAGAATTGCATTCGGGGCTAAGAGATGAGAAAGAAAATCCCAGATGGCCATTTACCGTTGAGGAGGTCAGCAACATCAGCAGGGTCAACAACACCAGAGAAAGTCTGGTAAAACAGAAAAGAGTGAGGACAGTGAATCAATACGTATAACAAGATCAGGCTGACAGTATCCAACTCTTCGTCTCTGCCTTTTGAAAAATGTGTTCAATCAGTAGAGTTTATCAGCAGAAAGGCTGGTAACGCTGGACAATTATCAGTTACAATCTTTTAAACTAATGCAACACCACACACACACCACAGCCTTGTTATAAACAGTTAGAGCTAATTATAGAGACAGGCAGATTCAAGGATAAAACTCCAAAAGAAAAGAAATGCAACGGCTGTGTTTGTTATCAGTCCAGATGTAATGATGCTGAAAGAGTTCTGAAGTCAAACCCACAGCTTTTTGGTTTTCTTTTTAACTGCCTCAGACTCTAAATGTGCTTTCCCACTAGTAACTACTTAGCACAGCACGGCACAGCTCTACATTTCCACTGGGGACAGGCCCAATAAACAGTTACACCTACTGACTATCTGGGCTGAGCTGGGTGCTGATTGGCCAGGGGTTAACATTATCATTAGCAACAGGAGAGGGAGCCCCACCCATTTTAAAAACGTGGCAGCAGAAAACGTCTGATTTTATTATTCCTGTGATCCTTAACGTTGTAAATGCCGACTACACAAACGAAGTCACACACTGCTCGGGCATCATTTGTAATAGAGAGCTAAAGTGTGTAGAGCAGTGCCGGACCATGTAAGGCTGAATAGACTCTACTGAAAAAGCACTAAACAGCCAGCAACAGATGTCAATTGTCTGTCCCAAATAGGCTTATATCATTTTGCCCCAATAAAGTGTAGGATTCTCACCTTGACGAAAACCATGCTGTGTTGGAACAATAAGGGGAAGACAGGGGGCAAACACTGGGTCTTCCTGTACTGGCCCATGATGCACACACTAAGGTAGATATCATTCCTCTTGTGAAGAAGCACTCCTGGACACGTCACCTGCACGAGACCAGGTCAGGTGTGTTTATGCCTTAATTCTTCGTTGGTGGACACTTTGTTCCCAGCCATCAGGATTGAAGCATTCCTGTATATTTTAAGAATCTAAAAACGAGTAAACATTGTGGACATAACTTGTGTTGAGCATTATTCCCTGCCAACAAAATGACAACAAAAAGATCATCCTGATTGCTGTTGGATTTGTTTCCCCTATCCCTTGATGGGTGTTTTTGGATGTGAAAGTAACAACTTAACATTTTTCTGGTAATTGCATAATCATATTGCTTTTCATGAATTTCAATACTGACTGGCTAATATCAATTCACTTGATTGGCACAGAAAAGAGACATGGAAATTTCAAGCTCAAAGCTAAGGCAGAATTAAATTAATTTAATTCTTAAATATGTTAAATTGACTTGTAATTAAAATTGCTTTTCCAGTCAAACTGAACACACAAAGCGCTTGAATCAAATTGATCAATTATGTTGAGATAAAGTAAAACCTATAAAGTAATGGATCATTTAGCTGATTATGAAGTAAAAAAAAAAACTGAAAAGAATAATACTGTATATGCAACACAAAATACATTTTGAAATACAAATATATAAAAGTTTCTTTCTAAAATGCATTTCATGACTTAAACATGAATTTACCAAATAAAAACTTAGGCATTTAACTTTAACTACAGAAAGTGGTATTTCAGTTAAAGATGGCACCGTGCAAATTCCTCTGGACCGGAAATACATTTTTTTAAACAATCAATTTAAATATTCTGACAGACGCACCCAAAGAAACAGTTAATGCACATTGAGGTAAACGTGATGACGTGTCATATTCAGTACTTCAAACGATTTAAAAAGCGATACGGTTTCAATTGACAAGGCTTTCTGGCGACACCACACTATCAGCTCAACTGCTACACCTAGTTAGCTAACTGCTTATTTGTGGAGCTTCTGGGAGGCTTCTGCTAGCTAACTTCCGTTAACAAAGCTTTAGCACCAGGTCAATTTCGGACCAAACACATGGGAAGAAGATGGACTTACTGCGTGAATATCCAGAAACACTGTGCATTTCAGAGACTTTTCACGCTTTTTGGGAGAAGAACTCTTCCTCCTCATTGTGGCCATCCATCTATTTTTCAAAGTTCGTAGTCATAGCACCCAAACAGCAACAGTCAAAGCGCAGATGTAGAGTCACGTGACCAGAATGAGCAAATCAAAGCTCTCCCGTTCTTTTACGCTCTCGTTTCCCTTCAGATGCAGCCCTCATCTTAACATTTAAATCAAGTTTGACATAAAACATGTAACATGCTATACATGTGCTCTTCACATGCCAAAGTACATGCAGAGAACTAAACATACATATTTGGACGTGTTGCACATCTTGTACGCCTACATATAACTATAAAATCTCGCTGTAAGAGGAATCCTTAGTTAAACAATAGCCAGTACATCAGAATGATTAAGCTTCATGTCTTTAATTAATAGCAACAAAAATAATACTGTCATAAAATAAGTCAACAATAGTGCATGCTGTTTTTTTTTTTTTTACAACAAAAAGCTGCCAAATGAAGACTTCATATTTATTTTAAACCAATAACATAGCATTGAATGAATTTGGTGTTGCAAGTACCGGTAAGTGTTAGAAATCAGTGCAAATATGGCTTTAAGCCAAGGAGATGCAGAGTTTACAAATGAAATAAAGAATGAAGGAATCTCCTGACACAGTGCTCTGCATTTTATATATGCTCAGTATGGATCAATCCAGTGTCTGACACGCAGGTTTACTCCTTTGTTCTGTCCGCTGTGTCTCTCCTGACACCATTCTCATCTCCAGCAGTATGGGACATCACCTCAGTGCTGGAGACAGAAACACAATAACATGAATGACTGACTGACTGAGATGGTGGCTTTAAGATCAGAAAACACTCAACCAGAAAGAAATTCAGCGGCTAAAACAACAGGATACCTAAGCATAGATTTAGTTCATCGTTCCTAATAACCATGCGGTTTTACCTTCGAATGTGAGTTGGTCTGCTGTCCTTAATTAAGTTATTGAGTTTGTAGTAATCCAGAAAGGTGCGAGCCACATTTCTGCCCAGCTTCATGTCTGAGAATAGGAGTTAAAGATCAACGTGCTTTGAAATGGAGAAAAATATGGAGTTAAAAATAAAAGTGGTAAAAATCAGTACTTGAATCAAATCCGTATAAATCATTTACTTATTTCTTGTGAATAACTAGAGAAATGCCAAAAGGTGACACGACAAAAGACACTTGTAGAGAACATAGACAAATGAACTAAATCTGAGCTAAAAAAACATAGTGACACATTTATGTCCATCCATTTTCTATACCCATTATTCATACTAGGCAAGCAGTGGAGCTGGATCCTATAAAAGATGTAATCAAAGATGTAATTGGGTAAGAGGAAGGATAAATCCAGGACTGGTTGCAGGTTTATGGACTTAAATATGTATATTTATCAATTAACTAAATTTATTTATCATCCATACCCCTTTTATCCTTTACAAGTTTGTGGGGAGGCTTATGCAGCATACACTGTTCAGTTAACTTACATTAATTGATATGGATATAATAGTGATGGGTTTTTCAGCCATTTGCCTCAAAAGTAGATGGGAAAATAATCAGTTATTAACTTATATTTTATGTTAATAGTAGGATTTTTAACTGAACTTCAACAACAAATGTGCTTCTCAAGACAAACTACCCACAGTGTGTGTGTGTGTGTTTGTGTGTGTGTGTGGAGGAGACTGTGAATTAAGAAAGAAAGTCTAATGACCGCGTTTTGCTAAAGGCAGCCACAAAGCTCACATGATAAAGTAAAAGAAAGGGCTTCGCAAGTATTATTGATGTGTTTCAACTAAGAGGCAGATTGCATGAAACATTCAGACTAATAAATACTCAAACAAAAAAAGTAAAGGCCTCACAAACGTCTGCTTTGTCATCACCAACAAGCCCAGCAAACAGCAGTAAATAACCAAGGACATGCACCTAGAGAAATGAGTCGTACAAATCCTCAGGTTACAGCGCAGTGCTGAATTAAGTTGGGCCAAACAAATGCATTTTACTCATGTCAGCCAAATGCATGATGCTGTCATGAATCACAGAAAGCAATTACTCTTACACTGAGGCCTAATTTAAATTCAGAAATGAGTGTGAATATCAACTCCCCACCCAGCTGTCCCTCTCTACATTAGGGACCCTATCAATAACTTGAATGCTTTTATCAAACAGCAGAGCGTCTACGAGTGCTGTTGCTAAGCTGTTGATCATTAGGCTAGCAAGGCAAATGTTTATGTCAGTCAGGTTCAGATAATGAATAAATGGAGAAACACTGAATGCCAATGTTCTCAATCATTAATAGTGGGAATATACTGAATACAGATTAACTATAACAATGTCACCACAAGAAGTATATTTAATGGAGTCACTGAGGTCTGTTCACAGGAAAAACAACACATCAATCAGCTGCCAATCTTTCTTAGGACATTTCTCAATACCTATTCGGTCATCATTCATCCATACAGGTCATCTATAGAGAATGTGCACATGATTTTAATTTGGAACAAACAGATCCAGAGGGTTTTCCTAATCTTGTGGCATTGATGTGTCGCAGCATCCATTCCTCACCAAGCTCAAGCATGATGGAGCAACTCAGAGACGTGATCTGTCTTCCTCCCTGTCATTACCTCGTTGATACTCAGATACAAGCTGTCATCTAAACTACCCATCTGTCATAACTGTGACTGAAATAGCTAGCACGCACAAAAAAAGAAAATCTTTTTACTTTCAATTTCCGTTTTCACTGAAAACAAAACCTTTATGTTATATAAACTTTAGTCACAACAAGGATGAAATCAATTGCCCAAAAAGTTTGGACTGGCAGTGGACCTATCTGTGGTTCAACTGGGCTGGCAGATTGTTCACCCCCCATGATTCGTCTTACATCAAACAACCTCTACTCAACACAACGATACATCTGTTAAAGTAAAAATGGCAAAAGTGCAAGTATTCCATTCCGTTATAAGTCTGTCTGCTTTTACATTTTAGAATGTTGTTTTGGTCTTGATGTTCAAATGTTAGCACAGGACATCTTCCTTTACCCTGCAGGCTGATGGCAGCTCTCTCCACACGGCTCCAAACTCTGTTTACAACCCATCTGGCTGTCTGTCTCTGAGTCCTGCATCAGGCCAGACTTGCTGTGAATGTGTCTGTCTGTGTGTGTGTGTGTGAGTGTGTTCCTGGGCTCAAGAGTCTGTCTGACACTTTGGGACCACACAACTAAACTCGTTCCCAAACTCTTAACTAATAGCATTAATAACAGCAAAGATGGTGTAAAGATGTATTACAAAAGGTCCAGATTATTGCAAGGCTTAACAGCACAGACAGTAATGCAGCTATTGCACAGGCTCATGTTTACCGTTTCATTCATGTGTGTTAGTTCATGTGTAAACCACTCAGATATACAAGGTAAAGCTACAGTTGGGCTGAATACTACAAGCTTTACCAACTACCAGAACCAAAGAACAAGAATTTAGACTTGATCATTAAAATATCGAGATACCAAAATTATGATTGTTTCCCGGTTTTAAAACTAATGTAGATTTGTCAGACCTCAAGACAGTTCATTTGAATGACCTCAGTATATCTTAAATAGAGTCTGAGGTTTTTAAAAAAATAGAAATTCTAATAATAGTTACCGTATATAACTTTTAATATATAGTGGAGTTTATTAAACTTGTGTGATCAATGCTGCTGGAGGTTATTTTATTATGACGCTTCCTCTCTACAAAATGAAATGACATTATGCACCTTCAGTCATTAAATTTTATGCCCTTGCGCTTTTTTATCCTTAAAGTAAAAAACAATCTGTCGGAGTAATCAATCGAAGACTGAACCACTTCCTAATTTCCTCTTTCTGAGATTCACTTTTCACATCTAATAGTCTTGTTGATGGTGAACAATTTCAACCTTTTAAAGCAAATAAACATCTCAATTTCAAAATGTTATTGCTGTCATTATATTGTTTATAACTGAGAGAGAGGTTGGAATTTTTTGGAACTTGAGGCATGTTAGACGAGGGAGTCCAGAATGGTAGAAATGTGTTTTTGCTTCTGTTACATGCAGCAAAAAATATAATTCAAATACTTCCACTACAAATATATATTAATACCTTCACGCTTCAGTAATTTTACTATCGTGACTAAAAAGTCCAATCTGTAAAACACTGATCTAAACATCTGAGGGTGCAAATACACAAAAACAAATGCTTACATGCTCTATATCTTCACTCTGACCTCTAGAAAGTTTTGGTGTTTTCCTTAGTTTTCTCTCATCAGCAGAGCTTGCTGCCAGTCCTGGGTTCTTTGGCCAGGCATGCTCAGTGACAAAAATATCTCCCAGACCCACCGTGCGCAGATGGCCTCTCAGCTTGGCTCGTCACGACTCAGTCTATTACAGGAGGTTTTGTGATGGACGGTCGGCTTCTGAAGGAGATTTTCTTCCACAGAGTATATGACGGAGAAACAGAGGATGCCCTGACTGCAGACTGGCCTGTTGCCGGGGGAAACCGTAGGGTCTGGAATGAGGCTGCGGCTGCAGCAGGAAGTGAGACGCACCGGAGCCAGAAACAGCCGGCGCACTGTGGCACGGATTAGACTGCTGGGTGGTGTGAAAATCTTCAGAATTTCATCAGCTGCAGTCCACATTCTGCTAATCATTGTTGAATAAATAGAAAGACTAATGCTGATAATATTGTTTGTATTATGTAATCAATTTCACTGGATCCATTACCATTATCTTTGCGTTATCATTATCCATTACTGCGGGGGTCACAGAGGCGTGTGTGTGCAGCATGTCAGCGTCTCGCTCGCCAGTCACTGAGGTGTATTCACGGTACACATAATAGTCTAATCTAATCAATAACAGGTCATTGTCATGGCTTAAGGGTGTGCCAGGTTAGACGCTGATGAGATTATGGGCCATGCGAAA
Source organism: Menidia beryllina (assembly GCA_013363375.1). NCBI lineage: Eukaryota > Metazoa > Chordata > Actinopteri > Atheriniformes > Atherinopsidae > Menidia > Menidia beryllina. The sequence continues at coordinate 3,369 of JABUIW010013640.1, read as the reverse complement.
CAAAAGGGATGGGTTGTTTACCGCAGCTGTTTGCTGTCAGCGACACATTTAGCGGCTTTCACCGCCACGTCGCTCCAGCCTCGTCCTGCCGGGACAGACAGACAGACAGACAAGGTGACAAACAGACAACAAGGCCCCGAGTGGTGAAACGAACAAGACACATGGAGAATGCTGTTTAGATTGGACAGGAGTTAACAAGGAGACAAGCAAGAGGACATTCAAACCATCAATAAGGGCCACTGGCAGGTCCTGTCAGCCCACTGACACGTAGAGAACTAATTATCAATGCTAATTAAGGGGCCAGTCAACAACAGCGATACAGAAAGGGGCATTTTCTTGTCCCCATTAGTGAATCAACAGACAGAAAGACCTCACGTACAGTGGCCTAAAAGGACAAACGGGAGCTGATTTCAATCCCTGATAGGAGAGACTGTCACTGTCAAGGGGACAAGCACTCAAACTTGAGTAATGAAATAAATAAGAGTAGGAAGTATTTTTAACAGTGCTACACTCATAGCGTAGCATCCTCTCTGCTTTGCCATAGAAATAATCAGAAAGTTCACAAAGGTTGCCGTGGTTTTAAATTATTTATATTCTTCATTATGACTGCGATTAATTCATCTCTTATATATATATGTCTTTTCATTTTTAGGTGAAGATAATATAAATATGAAAGATTAATTAAAAACAATCAAACTTGTTTTCCGCTTCCATTCCTTTAAACCTGCTATTAAAACAGTGTTCATCTGTGCACCTCGGCCATCTGTTTGAACTAAGCCACGATTTGGTTTCTCCAGTCCCTCATAGTGTCTGTACATCACCTAAAACCTCTTTTGTCACTGTCATTTCAGATTCCTTCACTACCTGGATTTCCAGTGCCACTTCGACTCGTTTCGGCACCACACTGTTTTCAGGTGTGAGCACAACATAAATCACCTTTAGAAAATATTGTCTCCTCAAGTTCCAGTGATATCCTCAAACTTTCTCCGACAAGCCAGGAACACCAGCTTCATCAGCAAATGCAAAAACCGGGAGCAGACAACTGGGGCTTTGCATGTGCACATCTTGGAGAGCACTCACGTGAGGGTACCTGCTCATTTGAGCATGCGAACAATATTCACAAAATCAACTGTGTGTATAAATCTGGAGTGCCTGTGTGTGTGCTTGCTTGTATATGTGAGCAGCTTTCCATTTGTGCATGTCTGTGTGATGCGATGTGCATGATTCGAATTGGGGAAGCATTTTTGCCTCCAAGCTATATCATTTGCATACTTGTCACAGCTTGTCCGTTGGGTGTCAGGTTCATTGATGCATACTGCGTTCCTTTGGCAGCTCTGGTATACACGGAGTCCCTATTACTGCAAATATCTCAACAAGCAGAAAAGCGAAAAACAATATTTTCAGGGATGCTTGTTGTCCATAATGGCTGTCAAAAAACTCTTTAAAGTCATTTAAGAGCACAAAAACAGATTTGTGGTGTAGTAAGAAGGATAAAATTGAAAAAACAAATACAGTACCAGGACATATGCAGAAAACTACATACACACACAGCGGAAAGCACCCAGTTGTGTTTTGAACAGGATCCCAGACTCTCCAACCTGGATCCAAATGTCTCTCAAGTTCAAACGTCACATTCTGGCTAAGATGATCCATCAAATCATACTGTTGTTCATTAAAAGAAGAGCGGAACACACAAGAAATAAACTGGCTGAATGTTTTGAAATGCAGTTCTGAAGATACAGAATATGCCACTATGAGGGCAAAACTGCATACGGGAATTTTAACTAGCAAAAAAATATTGGACCAGGAGGAGCGGGAGCATGCACACGAGGAAACACACAAACACATCGATATCAAATGATTAGAGGACAATGAGGAGTCAGACACACGAGAAAGGCCGTCCCTGCTGCTTCATAGAGGAGCATTCTCAGCTTGACTAGATGATATAATGAGCTGTTATTCTGAGGGCGATGAGATGAGAGGAAAGACGAAGTGTAGAGGAGAGAAGAGCAAAAGTGAGGATGGAGTCAAAACAAACGCACACTCTTACCTGTTGACACAGCATCACACCTTTGCCTGAGCACCTTCAAACTGTGACAAAAGTCTTGTTTGTTGGAAAGGTTAAGATTTCAATTTTGGTTGGCTGCAAGTCACCACAGAGAAGAACGTGAGAGTAGAAAAGATGAAAAGGTGAGGGCAGCACATTGGAACGGCAGTGTGAGTGAGGGGCCAAGGTTATTACTCATTTCTCATGTATTATTTTGAAGGTGTGTGCTTTCCTGTGTGTGTGTGTGTTTGTGCGCACGTTTATCAGGTGAGAAAAGTGGTGGGGTGGGGCAGGTAGAGGGAGGGGGGATGCTAAAGGTCTCTGTTGATGATTTACACGCTCCATCGGGCAGACTGCTGGGGCGTAAAAAGTGACATGGTCGGTTCCTTCAACCCGCCTGACCCCAATCTCCGCTCTACACCAGGTCCCTGCTCCGCCTGCCCACCCTCTGGAGCTCCTCCTTTCTGGAACCCTCCCTTCTCACAGATCAAAATGCATATATACCCCAAAACAAACAAACTACTGACAAAATGGGTGCCCTATATGTAATTGAAGCTTCAGAAGAAATACTCACATAGGAAGGAATACGGCTCCATTTTCGCATACCTTTCTCCTAAAATAATGCAATGAGCTGGTACAGGATACAATAGAATTAGTTCAGTGCTATTTGTTTAGCATAGACACAAGACAACTGGTCCTACCTTTAAAGGCAACAAAGGCAACACAAACTGAGATGCTTCTACACAGTGCATTAAAGTGACAATGTTGCGTAAAAAAATCTCCTGATTTACCAAAAATTAATGAACGTGTTTTAGTCTGGATTAAAAAATAAGCAGTCTTATTTTTATTTATCCCCCCTCAGAATACATGTTTATCTGTCAATACATTTATATAAACTTTTCTAGTGATCCATATAAGCTATTACTCTTGTTATCTATTATTCTGTTTCATGATTTGCATCTCAGGCGTGATGAGGAAGGCTGTCGGCTCTTGGCACTAGAGGGCACTAGGGCTACGTCTACATCCAGCTGCCCCTCCAGCTGCAGTAAATGTGCAAGAGAGCTCATACTTTTCATATGTAGGGCTCTTATCACTCTCTAAATCTGTCCTTCCTCCTCTTCTCTTTCACTCCTCCAGTAAGATCTCCGACCACTATCGGTCATCTCTCAGGAGCTCCTCAGCCCTGTGAAGGTCAGGCTGAATGAAAACTTCCTCCCCTTTGCCTCCATTGAGGCGCCTACAACCTTCAGGTCCAGTGCTAAATTCCTGTTTCTGCACCTACAGTGTGTGTGTGTGTGTGTGTGTGTGTGTGTGTGTGTGTG
>JABUIW010013382.1:0-14908 GCA_013363375.1 Menidia beryllina | reverse complement strand
CCTGCGGACACGGTTTAACTCTAACAGACTCGGTAAACTCCAGAGTCGTTGAGCAGCCGTCGGAGGAGCAGCTTTTTCCTTGAATTCTTCAATCCGAGATTTGGATTTTCAGGCCCAGAAGGAAAGCGTTGGGGTCCCGGGAGGGTTTCCTCCGGCCTCCATCGGACGCCGAGCCCTCGAAGCGTCACCGGTAAAGAAATAAGTTAAAGAAAAACAACGGAAAAGTGGAAATCTGACGGGAAACGTGTCCGGAGGAGCCTCAGAGGACCGAAGCCAGCAGGCCGTGGGAGGGAGTCACGATCGTGCCGCCGACCCCATTAGCGCATTTCAAATAATCCCATTAAGCTTCAACAACGAGACGATCCGTAAAGAGGAAACCCGCGTCACGACACGAGTCAGACCGCTGAGCGCTAATGAACGTTGGCGCGTTTTGGCGCGTCGAGTAAGAAGAGAAATAAATGTGTGTTACAGAGATGCATATTTATCACCATTAGCTGAACTGTTTTAACTGGCCTAAAATAATGGTAAGAATTGGAAATACAAAGGATTCTTAATGTATAACCTGTTGGCATGCTAAGCTAACGCTAATAGCATCAAACAGGAACCGTGTCTGTCTTTTAGATTCCATCCAAAAAAGGACAAAGTGGACAGAAAAATGTGTCTACAAGCATCAGGAAGTAGTTAAATGGCTGTATTTTAAGTCTATTGTGCATGTAGCTAACTATGTTGCTAATCAACATTTAGCACAAGTAGCACATAACCTGGAAAATAAATCAAATGTCAAATGTGTGCTTTTTATCACGATGGGTTTAATTGGACTGTTTTGACTGGCCTCAAATAATGTTAAGAATTAGAAATACAAAGGCATCATAATATGGCTTTTTTAAAGTCTACTGTATTGTGCATTTTGCTAACTATATTTTGGTAATCCAGATTTAGTACAAGTAGCAAACAACCTGGAAAATATATGAAATGTCAAACGTGTGCTATATCCTCATGGGTTTAATGGAACTGTTTTAACTGGCCTAAAATAATGGTAAGAATAAAAAATACAAAGGATTTTAATGTACAACCTGTTGGCATGCTAACGCTAATAGCACCAAACAGGAACCATGTCTGTACTTGAATTGCAATAAAAAGGGGACAAAGAGGAAAGTAAAATGTGTCTGAGAGCATCATGAAGTAACTGAATGTCTGTTTTGAAGTCTATTGTGCATTTTGCTAACTATATTTTGCTAATCCAGATGAAGTCTAAACGGCACATGACCCAGAAAATATATCAAATATCAAATGTGTGCTTTATCACAATGGTTTTAATTGGACTGTTTTTACTTGCCTAAAATATTGTAAATAAAATAAATAAAGAAATACAAGGGCATCTTAATGTATGAACTGTTGGCATACTAAGCTAACGCTAACAGCACCAAACAGGAACCATGTCTGTTGTTATATTCCAATAAAAGTGGAAAAAGTGGACCGGAAAATGTGTCCACAAGCATCAGGAAGTAGTTAAATGGCTGTTTTTTAGTCTATTGTGCAGATTTAGCACAAGTAGCAAATGACCTGGAAAATAAATCAAATGTGAAATGTGTGTTTTATCATCGTGGGTTTAATTGAACTGTTTTAACTGGCCTAAAATGATGCTAAGAATAAGAAATACAAAGGCATCTTAATGTATGACCTGTTGGCATGCTAAGATAATGCTACCAGCACCAAACAGGAACCATTTCTTTCCTTAAATTCCAATCAAAGGGGACAAAGTGGACAGAAAAATGTGTCTGAGGGCATCAGGAAGTAGTTAAATGGCTATATTTTAAGTCTAATATGCATTTTGCTAACTCTATTTTGCTAATCCACATTTAGCACAAGTATCACACGACCCGGAAAATATATCAAATATCAAATGTGTGGTTTAATTTAACATTAAAATGCCTTTGAAGAGGTTTTGACTGAAGCTCCTCCCCCTTTATTGACTCCTCCTACTCCATAATTGGCCCGTCCTACATAATTGGCCCCTCCCCCTTTGCTGGACCAATCAGAAGCCTCGGCCCTCACCTGCCGCTCGTTGCTAATCAGCCTTTCGCTCTTCTTAAGGCGCCTCCCGACACCGTAGTTTGTTTCCCACCAACGGCTCGCTTTGGGCGCCACGGCGGGCGCCGTCGGACGGTTCGGGTCTCCAGGGTTAGCTGGTCAGTAGCCTTTTGTGGGTTTGATGCACAGATTTCTCATTTTAAACTGTTTAACTACCAGAATCATGTAGAATTTAAGTTTGCTTATCCTTTTTTTTCTTGTTTGAAAGTTTGTTTGTGGCCTTTTCTCTTTAAAAGTTTCTGATTTAGTAGCCTTTTTTTTCAATTTCTGAGTTTGTTTGTCCTTTTTATGTTCAGGTTTCTGAATTTGTGTGTGTCTTTTAGGTAAGTTTGAGTTTGTTTATCCTTTTTTTTTCTTGTTGTAATGTTTGTTTGTGGCCTTTTTTCTTAAAAGGTTTCAGAGTTTGTCCTTTTTTTTCTTAAAAAGTTTCAGAGTTTGTTTGTGGCCTTTTGTCTAAACTTCTGTTTAGTTTAGTTTTTCTTTTGTACGTTCTTTTCTGAATGTGTTTTAATAAGGTTGAATTGGTTCTCCAGTAAAAAGAAGTGTTTTTTTCTTTTAAACTGAGTCAGTAACATTGACGCCAGCTGTTTGCTGCATTGAGGTAAAACTCTTTATTTCTTAAATGTGTTTAAATGAAGGCGTTTTTGTGGGTTTGAGCTCACATTTCTGCAGTTTAACCAGCAGAAACGAGTTCAGCTCTAATGAGTTTCTCCCTGTTTTTAGGCCCACTGTGGAACATCATCCTCTGGTTTGAGGCCTGAATCCAGCAGAGGGTTTTTCTGACGTCCTGGCTGAAGGTAGGTCAAACTTATTTAATTTATTTTTTACTGAAGCCCTGATGGATCAATTTTATGTTTTCTTTACTTTAATGATTTTATAGAATTTATTGTATTTAGTCTCATTTGTATTATGTCATTTTCTAACATACAAACGTTGGAACTCAGAGTATTTCAAGCCATTAATTAACTATTTTTCCCCCAATTTTATTTCAACTCCACCTGATTTAAAATCTCCTAAACTTTTATTTCTTTTCTTTGCATGAATGCAGAAAGTTCCCGTTTCTGTTCAGAGTTCTTAAAGTTTAAACTGATCCGTTTATCTGAAGCTTTGCTCCCTTTCTGGTAATTTCCTTTTGTTTTTTGTTCCTCTTGTGTTTGCTGGGTGGCGTTTCTTTGTCCTACTGGTGAATGAAACTGTTTTCAGCTCATTTGGGATGAAGACAAACTTTGGTTTAGTCATGTTGAAACGGTTTTGAATGAAAATGTCAAATCTGAACTGGATCAAAATGTCTGCCTGATTTAAACCCTTTTTTTAGTTTAGTTCTAAATGTTCATGAATATGTTGAAATGTGTCTCTAATTCTGTTGTAGGTTTAAAACATGAATCCAAGTTTTTTTTGGCTTTTTTTCAGTTATTTTAGATTGTGATTTTAGACAATAAGCAGGAATCAAACCTGCTCTGATTTGCCCATTTGGAGAACCTTACCTTTTTTCTCAAAAGCTTAAAAATGTGTTGAGTGTTTATTTTGGTTAGTTTTTTAGTATCTACACTCTTTACATATTTTTTCTTGTATATATTTTTACCATTTAGTCATGTCATTGTGTTATTTGTGGTGTGTGTATATATGTAGATATAGATAGATATAAATTTATCTATTTTTTTTCTTTTTAAATTTAGTATGTAGGCTAATTTGTGGTTTTCAGTTGTTTAATTTTGCCTTATATTAGACTTTTGTTGTTTTAGTCTCCATGGAGACTGTTGTGGTCTGACTGACCCCCCCCCCCCCCCCGTTATATTTCCTGTTTCTATTCTCCTAATTGGAGAAAAGCACCATAACGGATCCACAGAAACGAGTCTGAGCTGCGCGTTTAATTCGGCTTAAGCCCTAAAATGTCTGAAGTGTCTTTTCTGGTTTGAGTGGAAACGTTTCTAATCAGGAGGAGTGTGAGGACTTTATTGGTGTTTCTGCTCCACTTTGAGTGGAAACTCTTGAGTTTAATATTCCAGAAGTACTCGGGCAGTTCTTCACATCCCCTCTAAAGCCATCAGCGTCCTCTTCAGCTCCAGAAAGAGGTAAAAAAAAATAATTATTTTAGCATTTTGAGCGTCAGTTCAGGTTTTTGAAAGCTAAAATGTGTTTTTTTTGTGTGTTTTAAACATTAACCTTCTACTGTGAAGCAACCAGTTTAATCAAATAATCTGTAAACTGATGTTTAGTTTGTTTTTAATGGGGTTCAATTTGTTTTTCCAGTGAAATTAAGTCTGTCTGATGCCATCAGCAACCTGTTTTCCTCCAAAAAGAGGAAACAAAAGGTTTATTTAGCATTTTGAGCCTTGGTTCAGGCTGTTCACGGCTAAAACTTCTAATTTTTGTGTGTTTTTAAACATTAACCTTCAACTGTGGATTAAACAGTGTAATGAAATAGTCTGTAAACTGATGTTTAGTTTGTTGTTTAATGGGGTTGAGTTAGTTTTTCCAGTGAAATGAAGTCTGTGTTTTAAACAGAGTCATTAACTTTGACACCAGCGGTTTGCTGTATTCAGGGAAAATGGTTTATATCTTAAAATGTGTTTAAATGAAGGCGTTTTTGTGGGTTTGAGCTCACATTTCTGCAGTTTAACCAGCAGAACCGAGTTCAGCTCTGATGAGTTTCTCCCTGTTTTTAGGCCCACTGTGGAGCTTGTTCCTCTGGTTTGAGGCCTAAATCCATCCGAGGGTTTCTTCCTACGTCCTGGCAGAAGGTAGGCCAAGCTTTTTTATTTTTTTTTACTGAAGCCTGGATGGATCAATTTAATGTTTTCTTTACTTTAATGATTTTATAGAATTTATTGTTTTTTGTCTTATTTGTATTTGTCCTTTTCTAACATACAAATGTTGGAACTCAGAGGATTTAAAGCCATTAATTAACATTTTTTCCCCCAATTTTCTTTCAACTCCACCTGATTTAAAATCCCCCAAACAGTTTATATGTTAAAATGTGTTTAAAAGAAACTGTTTTTGTGGAGTTTAACTTCCAGAAACGGGTTGAAGCTGCTGAGTCTTTTCGGAAAGTTTGGGAGTATGTTTGTGGCCTTTTGTCAAACGTGGACAAAACCCAACACAATGGTGATTTCTGAGCATCCATCTTTTTTATTTTCACGACAAAACGGAGACTCGTTTAGGTAAATCAGAGTTTGTGGTTTTTGGCTCTCAGTGTTTGTCTGAACTAGAGTCTGATTTCTGATTATTTTCTTCCTTTTTTTTTAGGGCCTCGGTGGAGCTTTTTCCTCTGGTTTGAGGCACCGAATCCATCAAGGATTTTGTCTCTGACGTCCCAGTAAAAGGTACAGAATATTTTTTATTTTCTATTTGTCTGGGAAACTCCACTGAAGCCCAGATGGTTTAATTTCTTCAAATTTTCAAAAATGTCTTCATTTAAATTATTGATATTATATTTTATTAATTTTTAATTGATTTTATTAAAATGTCTAAATTTCTGTAAATCATTATTTCGAAATCTTTATTCAAATTGTTTTAAATAATTCAAATGTATGTCCTTTTCTACCATAAAGCTGATTTGATTGATTTATATTAGATTTTATTGAAGTTCTTTGTTTAGATGTAAATAAAGTCTTTCCAAATCTTTATTTGAATTATTGTGTACCATAAAGCTGATTAGATTAATTCATATTGTAAGTTCATTGTTTAAATGTGTTTATATTTAAAATTGTCATTTCAAAATGTTTATTTAAATTTTAAATAATTCAAATGTATGTCCTTTTCTATCATAAAGCTGATTTGAGTAATTTCAATTAAATTGCAATAGATTTAAGTTGATTGTTCAAATTTTGTTTTATTGAAAATGATTTAAATGTATGTCCTTTTCTACCATACAGCTGTTGGAACCTTGGAGGATTTGGGGCCATAAATGACTTGTATATATATATTTTTTTATTCTACCTCATTTAAGGAGACAAATCATTAATTATATTTTGTTTCTTTTCAGGAAATCAGTCTGAGGTCACTTCTGCTGCCCGGTGCGTTTAAATGCCTCCAGTAACCGTAGGAAATCTGGCCGCTGTGGATCTGGACAGCGGTAAATCCCCAAACGGCCGTGGAGCTCCAGAGCATCATCTCTGTCTTAATCCACCGATCGATGGGGCCGAAATAACGCCGTAAAGCAGATTTAAGACTCCGGCAGCCGGGGGACGTTTTTACGACGGAGATTAAAGATGGCGTCCTGTTGTGGGGTGGGTGGGGGGGGGGGGGGGGGGCGGGGGGGGGGTACTCGTGTCCCACTGAGTCTTAAACTCCTCACATTTGATTTATTTTTGGGAAAAGATGTGGAAATCCTTCAGAATTGGTTCATGGTCTTTTGTTGTTTTTTTTTATTTGTGGTCGTTTTTAGTGAGATGGACTCGCGTTCCTTTTAGATTTTGAGGTCCAAAGGGAAATAAAAAGCATTTTCCTGGACTAAAAGAGACCCGAGTCCCCCTTTAGCTGGCAAAATGCTCGTTTTTGGTGTTATTTCAGATAGAAATGGACTCACAGGAATGTCACAGGAGCAGATTTCAGCCACTTTGACCTTTTTTTATTGGTTTGTTTTTGTATTAAGCTAAATCAGATTAGTGTAAATGACCAGTTAAAAAAAAAGAGACGTCTCCAGTCTGAAAGCAGCTCATTTCCCCAAAAATGGCTTGTTTTTATTTAGATTTTGTGTTTCTTTTGTTGTATCATTGAGTTTAATGGGCATCAGAGCCTTTGGTTTAAGTTATCTGTAGAATAATGAATATTTTTGGGCAGCATCTGCTGTCTGCAAGTGTAACTTTTAGTGTTGAATTTCGTCCTAAATGCCGATAAAAGCTTTGGTTGATTGGTTTTGAGGGTAAAATGTTTGTTTAACCTGTTGGTCAGAGTTAAAAAATGTGCTCCAAATGTGTTGGTATGTTAGTGTTAGCATAACAGCAGCTAGCGTTAACATGGTGTGTGCCTACGTTAGCATAACAGGCAGCTAGCTAGCTAACACCCTGATGTGAGTTGGGCAGGGGTTCTTTCCATCAGTCATAGTTTAGTGTTCTGCAGGAGTCTCTGTTGCCATGGTGATTCCCGCTTCAGATTGTCATGGTATGAGTGGAAAAACATTTGAGTTTATTTGACTGTTTTTGGCATCAAAGTTAAATCTTGATTCTGTGTCTGCAAACGGGGAAAAGGTAAAGTCTAACTTTTGCTGTGAGTTGTCCTTTTGTTTTTTTAAATGGCCCTACTTGTGGAAAAAGTAAGAAAATTATCTTAATTTAAATGCATAGACTAACACATTTTTCCCCGTTTATTTGAAGGTAAAAAAAACCTTCAAATTAACTTTATTGGCCCTTGAAATTAGATTTTTGGCTCAAAGTGAGAGGGAGTTTAAAATGTATTAGCATGTTAGTGTTAGCATGGCAGCTATGCTAACATGTATTCAGATGAGCCTCAAGTGAATCTTTAAGTGGCTAAATTGGAAAATGTTGAAACTAAAGCCTGTTAAAGTTGTCTTGGTGTGTTTGAATAATTGCTTATTGTTGGCACAAATGTCTAACTAGTTTATTTTTATTATATTAAATGTTTTGGTGTGCAGCTAAAGCTAGTTTAGAGCGTAGAAGTGATTTATCTGTTAACATTTATCTCAGTATGTATTAGAATAATTGCTTAATGTTGCCACAAATGTAGAACTAGTTTATTATTATAATGTTTTGGTGTGTGGCTAAAGCTAGTTTTGAGCATAGAAGCGATTTATCTGTCAGCTCTTCTCTGCTTTTGGTGGCGTTTTTAAAATAAGCCGATTTGCGTGTGCGGACGAGTAGTTTATTTTAATTTAATATTCTGTCGTGGCCTGAGCGGTAATAAGTTTTGGGAATTGCTTTTGGCGTGTGGAGATGAAACCCCGCGTCTCTGCTCTAAGCAGCCCATCAGGTCCTGTAATTATCCGTCAGAACAAGGAGCCGTTTGGCTCCAGAAAACCCCTAAAACGGGGGTTTTGCGTTGGGAAAATCAGCCGTGTGCCGGACTCGGGCCCTAATGGGATCCGACGGGATGTAAACGGGTGTTAAACAGACCCCAAATGATGTGGTATTCTGACTTTGCTGCCATCTGAGTGACTTTAAACTCGTCTTTCTGCAGGATTCCTGCTCCACGCCGTCCGGATGAAGGGTGAGTTGCTCTGTTTTCAGTTCAAATTGACTGTTTTAAAATGTTGCTGGACACATTAGTCTGTCAGGTTTTAGCAAAAGAAGTAATTTGAGAAGGAAAGTGCTCAAATTCTGGCTAAGTTAACAGAGTAGTTGGTCAGAAATTTGGATTAAAAGGCTGAAATGAGGCTTGAGGCTGTCATGTTACATTAGAATTATTTGAAAAAGGTAAACATGTGCTAATTCTTTATTTCCCCAGTGAAAATGTCTGATTGTGGTTTTGACTAATAAATGATATTTTAAAGTTCTAGTTTTCATGCTGCATTTGTATTATTTTTCTGCAGGATTCCTGCTGTAAACTGTCCAGCTGAGGCACTGGATGAAGGGTGAGTTGCTCTGTTTTCCCCTTTTTTTTATTTATATTTTCAAATTGTAGTTTTCATGCTGCACTTGTATTACCTTTCTGCAGGATTCCTGCTGTAAACAGTCCAGGCGAGCCACTGGATGAAGGGTGAGTTTCTCTGTTTTCAGTTCAAATTAACTCAGAAAATATGTTTTTAAATGTTGGTGGATGCATTAGTCTGTCAGGTTTTAGCAAATTAAGTCATCTGAGAAGGAAAGTGTTAAAAATCTGACATAGAAAACAGAATAGTATGTCAGAAATTAGGATAAAAAGGCCTGAAATGAGGCAGGAGGCTGTCAAGTTCCATTAGAATTAATTTTAAAAATGTGCTAATTTATTTCTCCAGTGAAAATGTAAGTCTGATTGTGGTTTTCACTAATCAACTATATTTTGAAATCCAGTTTTAAGGTTGCATTTGTAAGCTGAAATGTTTAACTTCCTGTTTTAAATGTATTTTATTGAAATATGTAATCAACTGAATCTGACCTAAGGCCTCCAACTATTGTTGTAGGTAGTTATTTAATTTGAGTTTGAACACTCAACTGGAACCATCATGTTTAACTTTGCGATTTCTCTGTTTTGGGCCTCCTGGGCCACCGTAGTTCATGTTCTGCTCGTTAGTTCCCAGCACTGGGTGTTAAACGGCCCCATTTTCCTCCAGTTTGGAGGAAATTAAAATAGTTTAGACCTGGAAGCACAAGTGTAAAGGAAAAGTGTTTTTTTTTTTAAATATCAATGTATTTCTTTATATATCTTATATCTAAATATGTCATTTATTATATTTTTTTATTGTATTACATTAAATGTTTAAGTATGTTATATATAAATATGTTCTATTATATCTTTTGAATTTTAATGTAGAATTATTTTATATTTGATTAAATTTAATATCTTTAAATATTTTCAATTTCTTTTATTTCTATAATGTGATGTGTGCTGGGTCTTTGGAGGGAAACACCTTCAGTTTCTGAATCCCAAAGTCAGGACTGTAGTGCTGCTTTCTGAGCTCCAGATGTGGATGGAAAGGTTTGGTGTAGAAAGATCTGTTTATTTCTGTAGTGTCAAAGGTGTTCAAATAAAAGGTTGTTGTGCTTTTGGCTGAAGTTCCCGACTTAATTATTTAACCCTTTTTTAAGTTTATATAAGAACACACAGACAATTGTCCCTTTGAACTAAAGTTGAAACTCTGTAGGGATTATGGTGACAAAATAAAGACTTTAGTCCATTTGTGAAATGTTTGGTTAGTTAAGATGTTTTTTTTTGTCATTTTAAGTGCGAAAAGCTCAAGTTAACATGTGAGATGCAGTTTGTTTTTACCTGTTAAGTCTGTGATGGTCCATGTTTAAGTGACCCAGTTTGATCTGTTTAGATCTAAATCTGCTCCTGTGATTTGTTTGTATTATATCAATTTATTTTAGTATTGTTTTAATGGAGGTGCAGGTTTCCCTACATCCAACAAACCCAGAAGAATAATTTGTCTTCCACCAGAGCTTTTAACTTTTTTTAAATTAAACTTAAAAGCCTGTAGGGATTATGGTGACAAAATAAAGACTTTAGTCCATTTGTGAAATGTTTAGTTAATTCTTGAAGATGTTATTTGTTTTTGTGAGAAAAGTTCAAAGAAACATGTGAGATGCAGTTTGTTTTTACCGGTTAAGTCTGTGCTGGTCCATGTTTTGATCTAAATCTACGACTAGTTTTTATTATCTCAATGTATTTTTTTGTAAAGCTTTTGATTGGGATCCAGTTTCCCTCTAAAGCCTTAAATGGAGGAGCAGGTTTAGTAATATCCAACAAACCCAGAAGATCCCTTTTTCTTCCACCATGCTTTTATTTGACTTGTAATCTCAGATTTTCTGCTTTGCAGGATTCTCTGAAACAAATTGGTCCACTTGTCATGTGACCTGAAAGCAGATGGACCGGTGTGTGTGTTTGTAAGTAAAGTATTTTCTCCTTTTCAACGTTTCTTTATTTGTGATCCACTACAGCAGATGGTGAGAAAACCTCTTTATTTTCTGTTTTCAGATCCAGGAGATGGTGTCGGTGTGGCCTTTATTCCCCCCCAAACAGCAGAAACGAGTAAGACTCGCATTCATTTTCAATAACCTGTTTTATTAGTCTTTTTATTTGGAAATGATGTAAAATCTCAGGCTTTGACATGAACACAGATCCTGGTTTTCTAGATGGGATCCATTCAGGGGAGTTTGGAGGGTAACTTTATTTATTTTTATCCCCAAATTAGCAGAAAGTGGGTGGTTGATGAAAAGCATTTGACCCAAAACGATTTCCAGTCATGAGGTTTTTGTCTAGTGGCCCAAAACAAACACATTTTTCAGTATTTAGTAGCTTTTTTCTGTGCAGAAATGTGAATTTTAGCCTGTTGTGTGATGACTCTGAGGGCCGATAAATGAGAAACCTTCCTACTCTTTTGGTGTTTTGCGTTCAAAGGCTGAAGCTAACATTAATCTCTATTTATATATGTATATATATATAATTTGTTTTTAAAAAAATGTGTATTTGCGGGCCCTTTTTAGTTCCACACTGTACGAGATCCCAGAAGCTGAACCCAAAGGTCCTAAACTGCAACGCCAGAAGTCCCGGAGCTTCTCTACAAAGGTACGACATATAAAACTGTTAAATATAGAACTTTTTCGGGCCTTTGAAAATACACAAATGAGTTTTTGTATCCTCCTTTAGGTCTGGAGTCCAGTCCCGGTGGGGTGAAGCCTCTGGTCTACTGAGAAATGCCAGTTTTTTGTAAGATTTTTTCTTTATTTTGATGGTTTGTACACAGTTTGATGGATTTCCAGGTCCAGGAAAAGAGTCAATAAAGGTTTGGAAAAGTTCCCAGTGTGTGAGCATGTGGACCGTTTTGGCTCTTTGGTCTCTTAAAAATCCCGAGTCTGATCCAGATTTGTTTCCAGAGTCCAGAAGCAGGTTTTCCAGGTGGAAGCAGCCTTTTATCAGAGCAGAGTTACCACAAAGGTCCACCAGGTCTGTAGAGCCTGGAAACAAGAAAAGACAGCAAGTGGTGAGTTCAAATTTAATTTAAGCTTACCTTTCTTTGAATATACTAAGTACAAAAGAGGATTCAAACTAAAATGTTGAATTTATTTTCTAGTCATTTCAATATTTTTCAACTAAATCCATTTGAACAGATTCAGTTGAAAAGTATTGAAATGATTGGAAATAAATTCCAAGTTTTCATCCTCTTTTGTACTTAGTATAATCGAAACAGTTAAAGGTTTAACTAATATCCTAAGTACTAGAGTGAATTTTCAACTTTGGATTCTGTAGATGAAATTGTAGTTGTTGAAATATATTTCAGCTAAATCTGTTATAATGGATTGAGTAGAAAGATATTTAAACGACTGTAATGTAATCTCCAAAATCCAAAGTTAAAAATTGTCTCTAGTACTTTGTATATTAGTTACACCTTTAATGTGTTTGACTTGAATTTTCTTACTAAGTATTAAAGACCTAGTAAAAATATGATTTGATTTCTGCATTTATTTAGAGTCATGTGTATATTAATACCAATCAGTTGAATTGATTGTAGTCATTTATATATTTTTCAACTAAATCTGTTAAAATTGATTTAGTCGAAAAATATTTAAATGGCTCGAATTTAATTTTGAATATCAGTATTTTAAATTCTCACTAGTACTTAGTATATTAGTTAAACCTTTAACTTTTTAGAATATACTAAGTACTAAAGACCTAGTAAAAATGGGCTTTAATTTCTGCATTTATTTTGAGTCATGTAGCTGGACAACAGTTTGAGTTTTTTTTTTCTTCCAGGCATTTCCAGAGTCAAGAAGCAGGTTTTCCAGGTGGAAGCAGCCTTTTGAGGATTTTATTAGAGCAGTTACCACAAAGGTCCACCGAGTCTGTAGAGCCTCCAGGGGAAGGATGTCATAGAGCCTGGAAACAAGAGAAGACAGCAAGTGGTGAGTTAAAATGAAATGTAAAGCTTAAATTTTGTCTTTAACTAGTAGAATATACCAAGTACTAAACAGGATTAAAATTTGAATTAATTTCCTAGATGAAAGTCTAGTCATTTATATATTTAGAAATCTGTTGAAATGGATTTATTAGAAAAATATATAAATGACTAGACTTTAATCTCGGAAATTAATTAAAGTCCTCTTTAGTACTTGGTATAATCTCAAAAGTTAAAGGTTTAACTATACCAAGTACTACAGAGAATTTCCAACTTTGGATGTTCTAGATTAAATTGTAGTCATTTTAACATTTTTCAACTGAATCTGTAAATGGATTTAGTTGAAAAATCTTTCACAGACTAGAATTTAATCTTGAAAATCCAAAGTTGGAAATTCTTTGTAGTACTTGGTATATTAAACCTTTAATGTCTAACTTTTTGAGAATATCCTAAGTCCAAAAGGAATAGTTGAAATAGGACTTAATGAGTCATTTTAAGTCTGGTCATTTAGATATTAACTCTAATCAATCTCTTAAACTGGATTGATTAGAGTTAATATCTAAATGACCAGACTTCAAATTAAGTCCTATTTCAACAATTTTTGGAGCTAGTTAAAAGTTAAAAGTTAAAAGTTAAAAGTTAAAAGTTAAAAGTTAAGCCCCTCACAGTGGTGGTCTTGGTGCGTCCCCCTGGTTGGGTGCAGGTCCATCCCGACCCGTTAAGCAGCACGTCGCAGCCTTCGTCCTCCAAACAGGGAACCATATCGCACCACTGCTTCCTCCTCACAATCCCAGCTGCAAACACCATATATGATCGTAAATAAAGCACTGCAAGGTGATGTGACTCAGACTTGATCATTAAATAAACATTTAAAGCCTGGAAACCACACCTGATTGAGAGGATCTGGAAGAACTTTATTCATAAACCAGCAGGAACCCAATGCCTGATCATGTCATTATCTAAAATCATACATGTGTCCTCATTGGGTGTAAAATAAGGACACTTGTACTCTTAAGAAATATTTCCTCTGCAACATATGACTTTAAAGAAAGGAATATAAAAATCGAATAATAACCAAGTTAGTTTAAATTACAGTTTGTCCTGTATCTCTGTCTCCACCTGCCAATGAAATAACTTTTTCCATCTGTTCTAAAAGTCATTAGTTTCCCTGCTATGTATAATATCTCCACTATATATTAAGGAGTTATTTAAGGGTTATTTTACATAGAAAGTAGGTCGTACAACTGCTTAGATTCCTATGTAAAGGTTCTACTGTACATACAGAGTATGGCTAAGTCTACAGAGGGACTCAGACTTGATCGTTAAACACTGCCATGTGTGCATAAATAAACATTTAAAGCCCAAAAACCACACCTGGACTGCAAAAGGATCTGGAAAAACTTTATTTATACACAAGCATTCGACACAATGACTGATCATTTCACTGCTTCCTCCTCACGATTCCAGCTGCAAATATTACATAAATAGAGCTGCTCTGGCCTGAGATAAACGCAAAATTTTTTTCGGCAAGGCCCACTGCCGTGGGCCTTGCCTACGGCCCCCCTAAAGAGGGTTACATACTTATATGCATTCAAAAATGTGTCCTCATTTGGCATAACATTGATCTGACTTGTACTCTTAAGGAAGAATTTCCTCTGTACAGAAAAACCTATTCAGATCACCTAAACATCCAAATTCCATTTCCCACATAAGACTTTAAAGTCATAGAAAAGAATATAAAGATTGAATAATAACCAAGTTATTTTAAAGTACAGGTAGGTAGCTAAATTACAGTTTGTCCTGTATCTCAGTCTCCACCTGCCAATAAAAAAAAAAAAACCTTTCAGTGAATATTTCTTTTTCAATGTGTCTTCTAGAACTCTTTTTTTTTTGTTGCTATGTGTAATTATCATCAATATTAATCAAGGAGTTATTGTAGTTATTTCCAAATAATTAGATTCCTATGTAAAGGTTCCATGGGTAAGTCATTATATCAAAGAACTTTCATCGACAACACATCGCTACTCATTAGCACACTTCAGCTTTTCAGTCTGTAAAATTTGCAGCATGTCCACTTGTTAG
This sequence comes from Menidia beryllina, assembly GCA_013363375.1. NCBI lineage: Eukaryota > Metazoa > Chordata > Actinopteri > Atheriniformes > Atherinopsidae > Menidia > Menidia beryllina. The sequence goes on along the minus strand of JABUIW010013382.1, from coordinate 246 downwards.
TTGTAGTTCACTACAATGTAAGCTAACCTACAACCAGAACACAAGCTAAAGTGGTAACATGATTCTCCATCTTGTTGAAGGAGGAATTTCATGCTCACACTAAGGATTTAAAACAGTTTGGAGTTTCTTTGAAATCCTAAACATCACCAAAGCAAATTTCTAATTCGTTCATTCTGGATAGCTTAGCCACCTACCTTACCTGCAAAATACAGATAGAGAATGAAGGAATGAAAGACAGAGAAAGAA
>JABUIW010013379.1:0-16769 GCA_013363375.1 Menidia beryllina | reverse complement strand
TTCTTTCTCTGTCTTTCATTCCTTCATTCTCTATCTGTATTTTGCAGGTAAGGTAGGTGGCTAAGCTATCCAGAATGAACGAATTAGAAATTTGCTTTGGTGATGTTTAGGATTTCAAAGAAACTCCAAACTGTTTTAAATCCTTAGTGTGAGCATGAAATTCCTCCTTCAACAAGATGGAGAATCATGTTACCACTTTAGCTTGTGTTCTGGTTGTAGGTTAGCTTACATTGTAGTGAACTACAACTAACAAGTGGACATGCTGCAAATTTTACAGACTGAAAAGCTGAAGTGTGCTAATGAGTAGCGATGTGTTGTCGATGAAAGTTCTTTGTTAGATATAATGACTTACCCATGGAACCTTTACATAGGAATCTAATTATTTGGAAATAACTACAATAACTCCTTGATTAATATTGATGATAATTACACATAGCAACAAAAAAAAAAAGAGTTCTAGAAGACACATTGAAAAAGAAATATTCACTGAAAGGTTTTTTTTTTTTATTGGCAGGTGGAGACTGAGATACAGGACAAACTGTAATTTAGCTACCTACCTGTACTTTAAAATAACTTGGTTATTATTCAATCTTTATATTCTTTTCTATGACTTTAAAGTCTTATGTGGGAAATGGAATTTGGATGTTTAGGTGATCTGAATAGGTTTTTCTGTACAGAGGAAATTCTTCCTTAAGAGTACAAGTCAGATCAATGTTATGCCAAATGAGGACACATTTTTGAATGCATATAAGTATGTAACCCTCTTTAGGGGGGCCGTAGGCAAGGCCCACGGCAGTGGGCCTTGCCGAAAAAAATTTTGCGTTTATCTCAGGCCAGAGCAGCTCTATTTATGTAATATTTGCAGCTGGAATCGTGAGGAGGAAGCAGTGAAATGATCAGTCATTGTGTCGAATGCTTGTGTATAAATAAAGTTTTTCCAGATCCTTTTGCAGTCCAGGTGTGGTTTTTGGGCTTTAAATGTTTATTTATGCACACATGGCAGTGTTTAACGATCAAGTCTGAGTCCCTCTGTAGACTTAGCCATACTCTGTATTAGGGGTGGGACGGTTCACAAAATCCACGGTTCGGTTCGTTTCACGGTTTCGTGGTCACGGTTTTCGGTTCGGTTCGGTATATGGTGATTGTTAGGAAAATCTATTATGTCTTGTATAGTCAGGTTAAAACTAGGGATGGGGATCGTTAATATTTATTGATATCGATACTTTTATCGATACTCCTTATCGATCCGAGTCTTTATCGATACCACTATCGATAATTTTCTGTTATTTGGTGGAAAGACGATGCGACAATATTTAACAAATAAATAATTGTATTTTAAATTAAATGTAATTTTTAATAAATGTTGGCATCAGTAGTTTAATTATATATTCTAAAATAATTAGAGCAATATTCAACTGTATTACTCATGTTTCTCGCCAAAAACTCAATTTCCCTTTTCTTTACGTTACACTTGAACGCATCATGATAACCTAATTGTCGTTTTACTGAGCCAATCTGAACACATCATCACGCAGCACGTCTGAAACTTTATTTACTTTTCAAGCTAACTAGCTTGTATGCTGCAGATTACAACACGGATTTCACAATTACTATTGTAATAATAAAAAAACCACCAGACTCGATAGTGGTATCGATAAGCCCAAACGGTATTGATTTTCGGGTTTTGAAAAAAGTGGAACCGGGTCCTTGATAGAACCGGGTTTCGATCCCCATCCCTAGTTAAAACTGAAAGAAAAAAGCAGTCTGACATTTGATACATCATTGTGACAGTCTTAGGTTAAAAGTAGGTGAGATTCTGGCATTGCAAGCGAGGATACAGTGCTAGTTCCAACATGTGCTTCCCTCTAAATGCAAACTGGTCCATACAGCAGACCTAGAAACTGCTGCTGGGTCTGATTTTTATTATCGGCTACGCTGCTTCGCTTCTTCTTGTTTCCTACTGGTGATTGGCTTTGGGTGCAGTGGCGCCCCCTTCTGGTCTGGAGTGTAAACGCTTCCCTCTGAGAAAAAGGAGCAGTGCATGAACCGTGCGGTACACACGCGAACCGAACCGAGACAGTCGAACCGAACGGTTCAGACGGTTTTCAGAAACCGTCCCATCCCTACTCTGTATGTACAGTAGAACCTTTACATAGGAATCTAAGCAGTTGTACGACCTACTTTCTATGTAAAATAACCCTTAAATAACTCCTTAATATATAGTGGAGATATTATACATAGCAGGGAAACTAATGACTTTTAGAACAGATGGAAAAAGTTATTTCATTGGCAGGTGGAGACAGAGATACAGGACAAACTGTAATTTAAACTAACTTGGTTATTATTCGATTTTTATATTCCTTTCTTTAAAGTCATATGTTGCAGAGGAAATATTTCTTAAGAGTACAAGTGTCATTATTTTACATCAAATGAGGACACATTTAAGATAATGAAATGATCAGTCATTGGGTTCCTGCTGGTTTATGGATAAAGTTCTTCCAGATCCTCTCAATCAGGCGTGGTTTTTGAGCTTTAAATGTTTATTTAATGATCAAGTCTGAGTCACATCACCTTGCAGTGCTTTTAAATAGTCATCTTAGCCTTTATCTCAGGCTACTTTATCTGTTGTTTGCAGCTGGGATTGTGAGGAGGAAGCAGTGGTGCGATATGGTTCCGTGTTTGGAGGACGAAGGCTGCGACGTGCTGCTTAACGGGTCGGGATGGACCTGCACCCAACCAGGGGGACGCACCAAGACCACCACTGTGAGGGGCTTAACTTTTAACTTTTAACTTTTAACTTTTAACTTTTAACTTTTAACTAGCTCCAAAAATTGTTGAAATAGGACTTAATTTGAAGTCTGGTCATTTAGATATTAACTCTAATCAATCCAGTTTAAGAGATTGATTAGAGTTAATATCTAAATGACCAGACTTAAAATGACTCATTAAGTCCTATTTCAACTATTCCTTTTGGACTTAGGATATTCTCAAAAAGTTAGACATTAAAGGTTTAATATACCAAGTACTACAAAGAATTTCCAACTTTGGATTTTCAAGATTAAATTCTAGTCTGTGAAAGATTTTTCAACTAAATCCATTTACAGATTCAGTTGAAAAATGTTAAAATGACTACAATTTAATCTAGAACATCCAAAGTTGGAAATTCTCTGTAGTACTTGGTATAGTTAAACCTTTAACTTTTGAGATTATACCAAGTACTACAGAGGACTTTAATTAATTTCCGAGATTAAAGTCTAGTCATTTATATATTTTTCTAATAAATCCATTTCAACAGATTTCTAAATATATAAATGACTAGACTTTCATCTAGGAAATTAATTCAAATTTTAATCCTGTTTAGTACTTGGTATATTCTACTAGTTAAAGACAAAATTTAAGCTTTACATTTCATTTTAACTCACCACTTGCTGTCTTCTCTTGTTTCCAGGCTCTATGACATCCTTCCCCTGGAGGCTCTACAGACTCGGTGGACCTTTGTGGTAACTGCTCTAATAAAATCCTCAAAAGGCTGCTTCCACCTGGAAAACCTGCTTCTTGACTCTGGAAATGCCTGGAAGAAAAAAAAAACTCAAACTGTTGTCCAGCTACATGACTCAAAATAAATGCAGAAATTAAAGCCCATTTTTACTAGGTCTTTAGTACTTAGTATATTCTAAAAAGTTAAAGGTTTAACTAATATACTAAGTACTAGTGAGAATTTAAAATACTGATATTCAAAATTAAATTCGAGCCATTTAAATATTTTTCGACTAAATCAATTTTAACAGATTTAGTTGAAAAATATATAAATGACTACAATCAATTCAACTGATTGGTATTAATATACACATGACTCTAAATAAATGCAGAAATCAAATCATATTTTTACTAGGTCTTTAATACTTAGTAAGAAAATTCAAGTCAAACACATTAAAGGTGTAACTAATATACAAAGTACTAGAGACAATTTTTAACTTTGGATTTTGGAGATTACATTACAGTCGTTTAAATATCTTTCTACTCAATCCATTATAACAGATTTAGCTGAAATATATTTCAACAACTACAATTTCATCTACAGAATCCAAAGTTGAAAATTCACTCTAGTACTTAGGATATTAGTTAAACCTTTAACTGTTTCGATTATACTAAGTACAAAAGAGGATGAAAACTTGGAATTTATTTCCAATCATTTCAATACTTTTCAACTGAATCTGTTCAAATGGATTTAGTTGAAAAATATTGAAATGACTAGAAAATAAATTCAACATTTTAGTTTGAATCCTCTTTTGTACTTAGTATATTCAAAGAAAGGTAAGCTTAAATTAAATTGGAACTCACCACTTGCTGTCTTTTCTTGTTTCCAGGCTCTACAGCCCTGGTGGACCTTTGTGGTAACTCTGCTCTGATAAAAGGCTGCTTCCACCTGGAAAACCTGCTTCTGGACTCTGGAAACAAATCTGGATCAGACTCTGGATTTTTAAGAGACCAAAGAGCCAAAACGGTCCACATGCTCACACACTGGGAACTTTTCCAAACCTTTATTGACTCTTTTCCTGGACCTGGAAATCCATCAAACTGTGTACAAACCATCAAAATAAAGAAAAAATCTTACAAAAAACTGGCATTTCTCAGTAGACCAGAGGCTTCACCCCACCGGGACTGGACTCCAGACCTAAAGGAGGATACAAAAACTCATTTGTGTATTTTCAAAGGCCCGAAAAAGTTCTATATTTAACAGTTTTATATGTCGTACCTTTGTAGAGAAGCTCCGGGACTTCTGGCGTTGCAGTTTAGGACCTTTGGTTTCAGCTTCTGGGATCTCGGACAGTGTGGAACTAAAAAGGGCCCGCAAATACACATTTTTTTTTAAAAACAAATTATATATATATACATATATAAATAGAGATTAATGTTAGCTTCAGCCTTTGAACGCAAAACACCAAAAGAGTAGGAAGATTTCTCATTTATCGGCCCTGAGAGTCATCACACAACAGGCTAAAATTCACATTTCTGCACAGAAAAAAGCAACTAAATACTGAAAAATGTTTTTGGTTTGGGCCACTAGGCAAAAACCTCATGACTGGAAGTTTGTTTTGGGTCAAATGCTATTCAACCACCCAGTTTCTGCTAATTTGGGGATGAAAATAAAGACAATTACTCTCACAAGTCCAACTCCCCTGAATGGATCCCATCTAGAAAACCAGGATCTGTGTTCATGTCAAAGCCTGAGATTTTACATCATTTCCAAATAAAAAGACTAATAAACAGGTTATTGAATGTGAATCTTACTTGTTTCTGCTGTTTTGGGGGGGAAGAAAGGCCACACCGACACCTTCTCCTGGATCTGAAAACAGAAAATAAAGAGGTTTTCTCACCATCTGCTGTAGTGGATCACAAATAAAGAAACGTTGAAAAGGAGAAAATACTTTACTTACAAACACACACACCGGTCCATCTGCTTTCAGGTCACATGACAAGTGGACCAATTTGTTTCAGAGAATCCTGCAAAGCAGAAAATCTGAGATTACAAGTCAAATAAAAGCATGGTGGAAGAAAAAGGTATCTTCTGGGTTTGTTGGATATTACTAAACCTGCTCCTCCATTTAAGGCTTTAGAGGGAAACTGGATCCCAATCAAAATCTTTACACAAAAATACATTGAGATAATAAAAACTAGTCGCAGATTTATATCAAAACATGGACCGTCGCAGACTTAACCGGTAAAAACAAACTGCATCTCACATGTTTCTTTGAACTTTTCTCACAAAAACAAATAACATCTTCAAGAATTAACTAAACATTTCACAAATGGACTAAAGTCTTTATTTTGTCACCATAATCCCTACAGGCTTTTAAGTTTAATTTAAAAAAAGTTAAAAGCTCTGGTGGAAGACTAATGATTCTTCTGGGTTTGTTGGATGTGGGGAAACCTGCACCTCCATTAAAACAATACTAAAATAAATTGATATAATACAAACAAATCACAGGAGCAGATTTAGATCTAAACAGATCAAACTGGGTCACTTAAACATGGACCATCACAGACTTAACAGGTAAAAACAAACTGCATCTCACATGTTAACTTGAGCTTTTCGCACTTAAAATGACAAAAAAAAACATCTTAACTAACCAAACATTTCACAAATGGACTAAAGTCTTTATTTTGTCACCATAATCCCTACAGAGTTTCAACTTTAGTTCAAAGGGACAATTGTCTGTGTGTTCTTATATAAACTTAAAAAAGGGTTAAATAATTAAGTCGGGAACTTCAGCCAAAAGCACAACAACCTTTTATTTTAACACCTTTGACACTACAGAAATAAACAGATCTTTCTACACCAAACCTTTCCATCCACATCTGGAGCTCAGAAAGCAGCACTACAGTCCTGACTTTGGGATTCAGAAACTGAAGGTGTTTCCCTCCAAAGACCCAGCACACATCACATTATAGAAATAAAAGAAATTGAAAATATTTAAAGATATTAAATTTAATCAAATATAAAATAATTCTACATTAAAATTCAAAAGATATAATAGAACATATTTATATATAACATACTTAAACATTTAATGTAATACAATAAAAAAATATAATAAATGGCATATTTAGATATAAGATATATAAAGAAATACATTGATATTTAAAAAAAAAAACCACTTTTCCTTTACACTTGTGCTTCCAGGTCTAAACTATTTGAATTTCCTCCAAACTGGAGGAAAATGGGGCCGTTTAACACCCAGTGCTGGGAACTAACGAGCAGAACATGAACTACGGTGGCCCAGGAGGCCCAAAACAGAGAAATCGCAAAGTTAAACATGATGGTTCCAGTTGAGTGTTCAAACTCAAATTAAATAACTACCTACAACAATAGTTGGAGGCCTTAGGTCAGATTCAGTTGATTACATATTTCAATAAAATACATTTAAAACAGGAAGTTAAACATTTCAGCTTACAAATGCAACCTTAAAACTGGATTTCAAAATATAGTTGATTAGTGAAAACCACAATCAGACTTACATTTTCACTGGAGAAATAAATTAGCACATTTTTAAAATTAATTCGAATGGAACTTGACAGCCTCCTGCCTCATTTCAGGCCTTTTTATCCTAATTTCTGACATACTATTCTGTTTTCTATGTCAGATTTTTAACACTTTCCTTCTCAGATGACTTAATTTGCTAAAACCTGACAGACTAATGCATCCACCAACATTTAAAAACATATTTTCTGAGTTAATTTGAACTGAAAACAGAGAAACTCACCCTTCATCCAGTGGCTCGCCTGGACTGTTTACAGCAGGAATCCTGCAGAAAGGTAATACAAGTGCAGCATGAAAACTACAATTTGAAAATATAAATAAAAAAAAGGGGAAAACAGAGCAACTCACCCTTCATCCAGTGCCTCAGCTGGACAGTTTACAGCAGGAATCCTGCAGAAAAATACAAATGCAGCATGAAAACTAGAACTTTAAAATATCATTTATTAGTCAAAACCACAATCAGACATTTTCACTGGGGAAATAAAGAATTAGCACATGTTTACCTTTTTCAAATAATTCTAATGTAACATGACAGCCTCAAGCCTCATTTCAGCCTTTTAATCCAAATTTCTGACCAACTACTCTGTTAACTTAGCCAGAATTTGAGCACTTTCCTTCTCAAATTACTTCTTTTGCTAAAACCTGACAGACTAATGTGTCCAGCAACATTTTAAAACAGTCAATTTGAACTGAAAACAGAGCAACTCACCCTTCATCCGGACGGTGTTGAGCAGGAATCCTGCAGAAAGACGAGTTTAGAGTCATTCAGTTGGCAGCAAAGTGAGAATACCACATGATTTGGGGTCTGTTTAACACCCGTTTACATCCCGTCGGATCCCATTAGGGCCCGAGTCCGGCACACGGCTGACTTTCCCAACACAAAACCCCCGTTTTGGGGGCTTTCTGGAGCCAAACGGCTCCTTGTTCTGACGGATAATTACAGGACCTGATGGGCTGCTTAGAGCACAGACGCGGGGTTTCATCTCCACACGCCAAAAGCAATTCCCAAAACTTATTACCGCTCAGGCCACGACAGAATATTAAATTAAAATAAACTACTCGTCCGCACACGCAAATCGGCTTATTTTAAAAACGCCACCAAAAGCAGACAAGAGCTGACAGATAAATCACTTCTATGCTCAAAACTAGCTTTAGCCACACACCAAAACATTATAATAATAAACTAGTTCTACATTTGTGGCAACATTAAGCAATTATTCCAATACATACTGAGATAAATGTTAACAGATAAATCACTTCTACGCTCTAAACTAGCTTTAGCTGCACACCAAAACATTTAATACAATAAAAATAAACTAGTTATACATTTGTGCCAACAATAAGCAATTATTCAAACACACCAAGACAACTTTAACAGACTTTAGTCTCAACACTTTCCAATTTAGCTACTTAAAGATTCACTTGAGGCTCATCTGAATACATGTTAACATAGCTAACATGCTAACACTAACATGCTAATACATTTTAAACTCCCTCTCACTTTGAGCCAAAAATCTAATTTCAAGGGCCAATAAAGTTAATTTGAAGGTTTTATTACCTTCAAATAAACGGGGAAAAATGTGTTAGTCTATGCATTTAAATTAAAATAATTTTCTTACTTTTTCCACAAGTAGGGCCATTTAAAAATTTTAACAAAAAAAATGGACAACTCACAGCAAAAGTTAGACTTTAACTTTTCCCTGTTTGCAGACACAAAATCAAGATTTAACTTTGATGCCAAAAACAGTCAAATAAACTCAAATGTTTTTCCACTCATACCATGACAATCTGAAGCGGGAATCACCATGGCAACAGAGACTCCTGCAGAACACTCAACTATGAGTTATGGGAAGAGCCCCACCTAACTCACATCAGGGTGTTAGCTAGCTGCCTGCTATGCTAACGTAGCCACACACCATGTTAACGCTAGCTGCTGTTAGGCTAACACTAACATACCAACACATTTGTAGCACATTTTTTAACTCTGACCAACAGACAAACAGGTTAAACAAGCATTTGACCCTCAAAACCAACCAACCAAAGCTTTTATCGGCATTTAGGACCAAATTCAACACTAAAAGTTACACTTGCAGACAGCACATGCTGCCCAAAAATATTCATTATTCTACAGATTACTTAAACAAAAGGCTCTGATGCCCATTAAACTCAATTATACAACAAAAGAAACACAAAATCTAAATAAAAACAAGCCATTTTTGGGGAAATGAGCTGCTTTCAGACTGGAGACGTCTCTTTTTTTTAACTGGTCATTTACACTAATTGATTTAGCTTAATACAAAAACAAACCAATAAAAAGGTCAAAGTGGCTGAAATCTGCTCCTGTGACATTCCTGTGACTCCATTTCTATCTGAAATAAAACCAAAAACAAGCATTTTGCCAGCTAAAGGGGGACTCGGGTCTCTTTTACTCCAGGAAAATGCTTTTTATTTCCCTTTGGACCTCAAAATCTAAAAGGAACGCGAGTCCATCTCACTAAAAACGACCACAAATAAAAAAAAACAACAAAAGACCATGAACCAATTCTGAAGGATTTCCACATCTTTTCCCAAAAATAAATCAAATGTGAGGAGTTTAAGACTCAGTGGGACACGAGTACCCCCCCCCCGCCCCCCCCCCCCCCCCCCACCCACCCCACAACAGGACGCCATCTTTAATCTCCGTCGTAAAAACGTCCCCCGGCTGCCGGAGTCTTAAATCTGCTTTACGGCGTTATTTCGGCCCCATCGATCGGTGGATTAAGACAGAGATGATGCTCTGGAGCTCCACCGCCGTTTGGGGATTTACCGCTGTCCAGATCCACAGCGGCCAGATTTCCTACGGTTAGTGGAGGCATTTAAACGCACCGGGCAGCAGAAGTGACCTCAGACTGATTTCCTGAAAAGAAACAGAAAATATAATTAATGATTTGCCTCTGAAAATCAGGTAGAATAGAAAAAATAAATAAAAAAGGTCATTTATGGCCCCAAATCCTCCAAGGTTCCAACAGCTGTATGGTAGAAAAGGACATGCATTTAAATCATTTTCAATACAAAAAAATTTGAACAATCAACTTAAATCAATTGCAATTTAATTGAAATTACTCAAATCAGCTTTATGATAGAAAACTTTTAAATTATTTTCAATAACAATACATTTGAACAAACAACTTAAATAATATATAAATTAATCAAATCAGCTTTATGGTGGAAAAGGACATACATTTGAATTATTTAAAATTTAAACAAACATTTTGAAATGACAATTTTAAATATAAACACATTTAAACAATGAACTTACAATATGAATTCATCTAATCAGCTTTATGGTACACAATAATTCAAATAAAGATTTGGAAAGACTTTATTTACATCTAAACAAAGAACTTCAATAAAATCTAATATAAATCAATCAAATCAGCTTTATGGTAGCAAAGGACATACATTTGAATTATTTAAAACAATTTGAATAAAGATTTCGAAATAATGATTTACAGAAATTTAGACATTTTAATAAAATCAATTAAAAATTAATAAAATATAATATCAATAATTTAAATGAAGACATTTTTGAAAATTTGAAGAAATTAAACCATCTGGGCTTCAGTGGAGTTTCCCAGAAAAATAGAAAATAAAAAATATTCTGTACCTTTTACTGGGACGTCAGACAAAATCCTTGATGGATTCGGTGCCTCAAACCAGAGGAAAAAGCTCCACCGAGGCCCTAAAAAAAAAAGGAAGAAAATAATCAGAAATCAGACTCTAGTTCAGACAAACACTGAGAGCCAAAAACCACAAACTCTGATTTACCTAAACGAGTCTCCGTTTTGTCGTGAAAATAAAAAAGATGGATGCTCAGAAATCCACCTTGTGTTGGGTTTTGTCCACGTTTGACAAAAGGCCACAAACATACTCCCAAACTTTCCGAAAAGACTCAGCAGCTTCAACCCGTTTCTGGAAGTTAAACTCCACAAAAACAGTTTCTTTTAAACACATTTTACCATATAAACTGTTTGGGGGATTTTAAATCAGGTGGAGTTGAAAGAAAATTGGGGGAAAAAATGTTAATTAATGGCTTTAAATCCTCTGACTTCCAACATTTGTATTTTAGAAAAGGACAAACACAAGACAAAATACAATAAATTCTATAAAATCATTAAAGTAAAGACAACATAAAATTGATCCATCCAGGCTTCAGTAAAAAAAATAAATAAAATAAGTTTGGCCTACCTTCTGCCAGGACGTAGGAGGAAAAACTGCTGGATTTAGGCCTCAAACCAGAGGAATAAGCTCCACAGTGGGCCTAAAAACAGGGAGAAACTCATCAGAGCTGAACTCGGTTCTGCTGGTTAAACTGCAGAAATGTGAGCTCAAACCCACAAAAACGGCTTCATTTAAACACATTTTAAGATATAAACCATTTTCCCTGAATACAGCAAACCGCTGGTGTCAAAGTTAATGACTCTGTTTAAAACACAGACTTCATTTCACTGGAAAAACTAACTCAACCCCATTAAACAACAAACTAAACATCAGTTTACAGACTATTTCATTACACTGTTTAATCCACAGTTGAAGGTTAATGTTTAAAAACACACAAAAATTTGAAGTTTTAGCCGTGAACAGCCTGAACCAAGGCTCAAAATGCTAAATAAACCTTTTGTTTCCTCTTTTTGGAGGAAAACAGGTTGCTGATGGCATCAGACAGACTTAATTTCACTGGAAAAACAAATTGAACCCCATTAAAAACAAACTAAACATCAGTTTACAGATTATTTGATTAAACTGGTTGCTTCACAGTAGAAGGTTAATGTTTAAAACACACAAAAAAAACACATTTTAGCTTTCAAAAACCTGAACTGACGCTCAAAATGCTAAAATAATTATTTTTTTTTACCTCTTTCTGGAGCTGAAGAGGACGCTGATGGCTTTAGAGGGGATGTGAAGAACTGCCCGAGTACTTCTGGAATATTAAACTCAAGAGTTTCCACTCAAAGTGGAGCAGAAACACCAATAAAGTCCTCACACTCCTCCTGATTAGAAACGTTTCCACTCAAACCAGAAAAGACACTTCAGACATTTTAGGGCTTAAGCCGAATTAAACGCGCAGCTCAGACTCGTTTCTGTGGATCCGTTATGGTGCTTTTCTCCAATTAGGAGAATAGAAACAGGAAATATAACGGGGGGGGGGGGGGGTCAGTCAGACCACAACAGTCTCCATGGAGACTAAAACAACAAAAGTCTAATATAAGGCAAAATTAAACAACTGAAAACCACAAATTAGCCTACATACTAAATTTAAAAAGAAAAAAAATAGATAAATTTATATCTATCTATATCTACATATATACACACACCACAAATAACACAATGACATGACTAAATGGTAAAAATATATACAAGAAAAAATATGTAAAGAGTGTAGATACTAAAAAACTAACCAAAATAAACACTCAACACATTTTTAAGCTTTTGAGAAAAAAGGTAAGGTTCTCCAAATGGGCAAATCAGAGCAGGTTTGATTCCTGCTTATTGTCTAAAATCACAATCTAAAATAACTGAAAAAAAGCCAAAACAAACTTGGATTCATGTTTTAAACCTACAACAGAATTAGAGACACATTTCAACATATTCATGAACATTTAGAACTAAACTAAAAAAAGGGTTTAAATCAGGCAGACATTTTGATCCAGTTCAGATTTGACATTTTCATTCAAAACCGTTTCAACATGACTAAACCAAAGTTTGTCTTCATCCCAAATGAGCTGAAAACAGTTTCATTCACCAGTTGGGGACAAGAACAAAAACAAAAGGAAAGAAAACACTCAGAAGTACCAGAAAGGGAGCAAAGCTTCAGATGAACGGATCAGTTTAAACGTTTGAAACTCTGAACCGAAATGGGAACATTCTGCATTCATGCAAAGAAAAGAAATAAAAGTTTGGGAGATTTTAAATCAGGTCAAGTTGAAATAAAATTGGGGGAAAAAAAATTTAATTAATGGCTTTAAATCCTCAGAGTTCCAACATTTGTATGTTAGAAAATGACATAATACAAATGAGACTACATACAATAAATTCTATCAAATCATTAAAGTAAAGAAAACATAAAATTGATCCATCAGGGCTTCAGTAAAAAAAATTAAATAAAATAGCTTTACCTACCTTCTGCCAGGACGTAGGAGGAAACCCTCTGATGGATTCAGGCCTCAAACCAGAGGATGATGTTCCACAGTGGGCCTAAAAACAGGGAGAAACTCATCAGAGCTGAACTCGTTTCTGCTGGTTAAACTGCAGAAATGTGAGCTCAAACCCACAAAAACGGCTTCATTTAAACACATTTAAGAAATAAAGAGTTTTACCTCAATGTAGCAAACAGCTGGTGTCAATGTTAATGACTCTGTTTAAAAGAAAAAAACACTTCTTTTTACTGGAGAACCAATTCAACCTCATTAAAACACATTCAGAAAAGAACGTACAAAAGAAAAACTAAACTAAACAGAAGTTTAGACAAAAGGCCACAAACAAACTCTGAAACTTTTTAAGAAAAAAAAGGACAAACTCTGAAACCTTTTAAGAAAAAAGGCCACAAACAAACATTCCAACAAGAAAAAAAAAGGATAAACAAACTCAAACTTACCTAAAAGACACACACAAATTCAGAAACCTGAACATAAAAAGGACAAACAAACTCAGAAATTGAAAAAAAGGCTACTAAATCAGAAACTTTTAAAGAAAAAAGGCCACAAACAAACTTTCAAACAAGAAAAAAAAGGATAAGCAAACTTAAATTCTACATGATTCTGGTAGTTAAACAGTTTAAAATGAGAAATCTGTGCATCAAACCCACAAAAGGCTACTGACCAGCTAACCCTGGAGACCCGATCCGTCCGACGGCGCCCGCCGTGGCGCCCAAAGCGAGCCGTTGGTTGGAAACAAACTACGGTGTCGGGAGGCGCCTTAAGAAGAGCGAAAGGCTGATTAGCAACGAGCGGCAGGTGAGGGCCGAGGCTTCTGATTGGTCCAGCAAAGGGGGAGGAGCCAATTATGTAGGACGGGCCAATGGAGTAGGAGGGGTCATTAAAGTGGGAGGAGCCATATAAGTAGGAGGAGCTTCAGTAAAAACCTCTTAAAAGGCATTTTAATGGTAAATTCAACCACACATTTTATATTTCATATATTTTCCAGGTCGTGTGATACTTGTGCTAAATGTGGATAGCAAAATATAGTTAGCAAAATGCATATTAGACTTAAAATATAGCCATTTAACTACTTCCTGATGCTCTCGGACACACTTTTCTGTCCACTTTGTCCTTTTTTCATTGGAATTTTAGGACAGACATGGTTCATGTTTGGTGTTAGAGCTAAGATAGTCAAAGTAGCTTTAGTTTTGAATGCTAACAGGTCATACATTGAAATACCTTTGTATTTCTTATCATCAACATTATTTTACGCCAGTTAAAACAGTTCCATTAAACCCATGATGGTAAAGCATCTATTTGACATTTCATATATTTTCCAGGTCGTGTGCTACTTGTATTTAATCTGGATAACCAAGATATAGTTAACAAAATGCACAATAGACTTAAAAACAGACATTTAACTACTTCCTGATGCTTGTAGACACATTTTTCTTTCCTCTTTGTCGTCTTTTTATTGGAATTTAAGGAAAGAAATGGTTCATGTTTGGTGCTGTTAGCATTAGTTTAGCATGCCAACAGGTCATACATTAACAATACAATATTTCTTATTATTAACATTATTTTAGGCCAGTTAACGCACAATGATAAAGCACACATGTGATATTTGACATATTTTCCAGGTCATGTGTTACTAGCAAAATATAGTTAGCAAAATGCACAATACAGTAGACTTGAAAAAAGCTATTTTACTACTTCCTGATGCTCTCAGAAACATTTTTCTGTCCACTTTGTCCCCTTTTTATTGCAATTTAAGGACAGACATGGTTCCTGTTTGGTGCTATTAGCATTAGTTTAGCATGCCAACAGGTCATACACTAAGATGCCTTTGTATTTCTTATTCTTACCATCATTTTAGGCCAGTTAAAACAGTTCAATTAAACCCACGATGATAAAACACACATTTGACATTTGATTTATTTTCCAGGTCATTTGCTACTTGTGCTAAATTTGGATTAGCAAAATACAATTAGCAAAATGCACAATAGACTAAAAAACAGCCATCTAACTACTTCCTGATGCTTGTAGACACATTTTTCTGTACACTTTGTCCTATTTTTATTGGAAGTAAAGAACAGACATGGTTCATGTTTGGTGTTAGAGCTAAAATAGTCAAAGTAGCATTAGCTTTGAATGCTAACAAGTCATACATTAAGATGCCTTTGTATTTCTTTATTTTTTTTATTACAATATTTTAGGCCAGTTAAAACAGTCCAATTAACCCATTGTGATAAAGCACACATTTGATATTTGATATATTTTCGGGGTCATGTGCCGTTTAGACTTCATCTGGATTAGCAAAATATAGTTAGCAAAATGCACAATAGACTTCAAAACAGACATTCAGTTACTTCATGATGCTCTCAGACACATTTTTCTTTCCTCTTTGTCCCCTTTTTATTGCAATTCAAGTACAGACATGGTTCCTGTTTGGTGCTATTAGCGTTAGCATGCCAACAGGTTGTACATTAAAATCCTTTGTATTTCTTATTCTTACCATTATTTTAGGCCAGTTGAAACAGTTCCATTAAACCCATGAGGATATAGCACACGTTTGACATTTCATATATTTTCCAGGTTGTTTGCTACTTGTACTAAATCTGGATTACCAAAATATAGTTAGCAAAATGCACAATACAGTAGACTTTAAAAAAGCCATATTATGATGCCTTTGTATTTCTAATTCTTAACATTATTTGAGGCCAGTCAAAACAGTCCAATTAAACCCATCGTGATAAAAAGCACACATTTGACATTTGATTTATTTTCCAGGTTATGTGCTACTTGTGCTAAATGTTGATTAGCAACATAGTTAGCTACATGCACAATAGACTTAAAATACAGCCATTTAACTACTTCCTGATGCTTGTAGACACATTTTTCTGTCCACTTTGTCCTTTTTTGGATGGAATCTAAAAGACAGACACGGTTCCTGTTTGATGCTATTAGCGTTAGCTTAGCATGCCAACAGGTTATACATTAAGAATCCTTTGTATTTCCAATTCTTACCATTATTTTAGGCCAGTTAAAACAGTTCAGCTAATGGTGATAAATATGCATCTCTGTAACACACATTTATTTCTCTTCTTACTCGACGCGCCAAAACGCGCCAACGTTCATTAGCGCTCAGCGGTCTGACTCGTGTCGTGACGCGGGTTTCCTCTTTACGGATCGTCTCGTTGTTGAAGCTTAATGGGATTATTTGAAATGCGCTAATGGGGTCGGCGGCACCATCGTGACTCCCTCCCACGGCCTGCTGGCTTCGGTCCTCTGAGGCTCCTCCGGACACGTTTCCCATCCGGTTTCCACTTTTCTATTGTTTTTTTTTAACTCATTTCTTTACCGGGGAAGCTTCGAGGCCTCGGCGTCTGATGGAGGCCGGAGGAAACCCTCCTGGGACCCCAACGCTTTCCTTCTGGGCCTGAAAATCCAAATCTTGGATTGAAGAATTCAAGGAAAAAGCTGCTCCTCCGACGGCTGCTGAATGACTCTGGAGTTTACCGAGTCTGTTAGAGTTAAACCGTGTCCGCAGG
>JABUIW010013340.1:0-10178 GCA_013363375.1 Menidia beryllina | reverse complement strand
TATGTGGGTTGATCATATCACCCATTATATTGATAATGAAATAGAACAGCGGCAAAAAGACAAAGATGAAACAGCATTACTCACAGCTCATATTGCTAAAGCTAATTTAAAAAAGATGAGGGAAAGGGTGAACCAAGATAAGGAAATCGTTAAACAGATGGCTCAACAATTTTATGGCCAATAATTTACTCCCCCCAGCAAAGTTTACACAAATATCTCTAATATCAGCTCCAGTCCTTCCTTCCACCCCCTTGGAAGTCAATCTCCTTACTTTACCCGTCCACCCCCATCTTTATGACCCGAATAGGGACAGAGGTCAAGGAATGGTCCAGAGAAGATCCAGACCAGCCCTAAACACTTGGAATTCTTTCTAGTTTCACCATTTCTTTTTTCTGTTACTGCTTTGTCTTGTTAACTTGTTGGACAGAGACATTTTAGGTTCTTTAATTACTTTCCTGTTTATGGCCCCCAATTATGTTGACATTACTATCCCTGATGGATCTGAAGCACAGATGTGTAACACTAGGAAATGCCTTCTCACAACAGACACAGATTACAAAAATATACTGGTGATCTTGTGACCCAGACAGCAGGAATTTGGTGAGGAGTGATGGATGATTTCCCTTCCTCCCCTCCATACCCTCTATACTTTATCTCTGTGACATCTTGAGGTGGATGAAAAGAACGGCTTGGTGAACGCAGTTCTTTTCAAAAGGGGGAGAGTAGAAGAAGTACAGACAGAGAAGTGTTGATGTACTCCCTTCATCATTTGACCATCTTTTGTGATGGACACAGCCACAATGAATTTGAGATCACTAACTTTTTTTATCATTACTAGGTGAGAATTAAAAGAAAGTGTATAACAATAAAATAACACTGTGATGAGTGTCTCTCAACAGGTTACAGCTTAACAACCCATAAAAGCTCAGGAGCACACATTTCCTGATGGAGCATCAGATCTGGAATCTGAGGAAGATAAGGAAGTTTGGTTTGCCTACCACCAAGAGGAAAGAAAATCAAGTTGCAAGAGTCTTCAATGCAAAATGAGAAAAAGGTTGATAGAAAAGAGGAATAAACATCTGGATCCACAAAGTGCACATTTATGATTCTGCAGAAAACCTTATGACTGAGGTTACGACTGACTAAAAACCTCACTTTCAGTGACTAAGACTGGAAACTTTAACACAGGCTGGACAGACCCCAACTGACAAAAAACTTTAAAATTACTCCATTCTGGAGACTAGGTTTCAGTACCCGGGTACCTGTATTTTAATCATTTTAATTTTAATCATCAGTGTTGAATATTTTGTCTTGTCAATACACTGTCTCTGTCTTCTTTTGGATGAATGAGCTGGTGTGTTTGTGTTTTTCTAAAAATGTTTGTCTGTTCAAATTAACTTTTGAAACTTTCAGGTGAAACTGTGCCACTGGTCCCCTCTCTGAGCCCGAAGACGTGGTGATTGAAGATTACCCAGATGATGATGATGATGAAGACCGCTGGTTTTATCACTGAAACCCTGTATTCACACTAACTTTGCTAAGGTTAATACATATTCACATATAGTCTGCAAGCACGTGATGTTCCTATTTTTTCATTTTCTCCTTATTTTATGTTATTATTTCATTTTAATCTCATGTTATCATTTCATTTGCAATTGATGTTTGCTCTTGTTAAATTTTTGGAATTGTATTGCATGTAACCTCTTTGCTTATTAAGTTTGTAATGTTGTCAGTTGAGTTACGAAGGTCATGCACTACTGGACATCAGTGGCTTACACTGAGGTGATCTATTGTTGTGAAAATATGGTTACTTCAAAAGGGGGATACTGAAAATCTCCTACCTGGTTGTGTTTTGACTCACTGCATGATCCGCTCACTGTTTGAGATCTTGTAGAGGAGAAGCGGATGCAAGGTGTTGAGATACAATACAGGACTAACAGTTCCACCTCTTTTGATTGACATAATAAAATTATGTCAAAAGGGGGATTGTTAGGATTTGGTTATAAATACTCACTTTAGCATGGCATGCTATCACATGATCTATGTAGATTACTGATTGTTTTATTTATTTTATAACTATATGAAGTCTCTGCCTGTAACCACAGATTCTCTTTGTTCTCTCTTTTCTTTCTCTCTTTTCTTTCTCTGCTGCATTAGATCCACGTCTTTAAGTCAACACATACACACACAATTTGGTACCACATTCCAATGTCATCAACATGAATTTACGATCCGGCTTGTTAGTCTTACAGATAACTAACCAATACTTGGTTGTGTCCAGTCCTCCTTTTGAGGGGTGTGCCCAGTTTAGGAGACAAAGACCCATCACACCCAGATCTCGGGGCTCTTTGCCGACTAAGACCCTGAGAGAGAGGTTTCCTCTGTGAAGAGCCCAGCGCTGAAATACTTTACCTGTGACCCAATAAATGTCAATTTTTACTCTTGATCGACTCTGGTTTATTCTCAGGTTTCCAACTAAAGAATCGGGCTAACAAATGTCAGGAGCAACTTTCCTGAGCTGCCATCATTTTGCTCTTCAAACCGGAAGTAAAAACCATAGACTTTTTTTATTCATACATGTATTTAATTATACATTTCTCAGAAGTGACTCTTACAAAGAATGTGCAATATATTAAATGTTTGTTTTGTTTGGTTTTGTCTTTTAAGGTTTTTCATGTACTATTAATGAATGATTAACTGTAAATAACACAAGAAGAAAAATAAAAGGAAAAGATGGAACAACAATCTGGTCATTGAGTGGAACCCAGTTTAATGTTCAGCTTGGTACAACCCTTCAAGTGTGGGAATAGCACAGCAAACAAGTGAAACACTTCAAAGTAATGATCCAAAACTAGGTAAAACTGCCCTGTGTTATTAAACCCATACTAACTTTCAGTCAAAAGATATCACACTATTAAAATTCCAAAAATGAATTGCTCTCACATGAGATATACAGTACATACAACAGTATTTTTGTGGTACTTCACAGTAATCATTCAAAACTAGGTAAAACTGCTTTGTCACTTTTGCAGTCAAAAGATTTCACACTTTCCAGTATATATCTAGAAATGAGTAGCTTTGAGATGATGCAGCCTCTGCAAGCAGACGTGTGTCAGTGAGCTCCAGGTAAATCCTCAGCGGTGATGACTTTATACTAGCAACTACATTGCTCCAGATATAGAATTTATTCCTGAACCAGTGAACAAGTATCTACTACTCGAACCTGACTAAGTGGTGCTGAAAGTTAGCTGTTTTCGGAAGTTTTTTTTTGTCGGCTTAAGAGAGTCCTCTCACCTGGGGAAGATGGCGGCTGATCAAGATAAACTAACATTGAAATCCCTGATGAAGGCTATCCGTGAATCGAAAGAGGAGCTCACTGGGCATATAAATAAAAAAACTGATTACATCCAACAATCGCTTACTAAAATTGAACAGTTAATGTCAGCGCTGGCTGAACAGGTACAGGAAATGGAAACCAGAATTGGAGCTAACGAAGACAACCTCTCTGATGCTCAAGCTCGCATACTTAAAATGGAGAAGGAAATAACTTTCCTGAAGGAGAAAACAGACGACTTGGAAAACCGGAGCAGAAGATCAAATGTCAAAATTATAAACATCCCAGAAAAGTCAGAAGGTACCGACATGATTGGTTTCGTGGAACGACTAATCCCACGGCTTCTCGGGGAGGAACACTTCCCAACCCCGGCTACCATCGAGAGGGCACACCGCCTGGGGCGAGCGTCGGAGCGGACCAGACCTATTCTCGTGAAATTTCTGAACTTCAGGGATAAAGACAAAGTACTCCGTTTGGCCAGAGAGAAGAGGACGGTACAGCTGGATAATAATCGAATCTCATTCTACCCAGATTACAGCATCGAGGTGCAACGCAAAATGCTCGCCTTCAATGAAGTGAAGAAAAAACTCCGGGAGAAAAATATTGAATATGCCACCCGCTACCCTGCTAAACTGAGGATCCGACATGGAGGATGATTTAAACTTTTTTCAGACCTTTCTGTCCACTGTTCATGAGGAGGGATAGAACATTTTCTTGCGAGATGACCGCACACCATGACTATTAACGGTAAAACAAAGTTACATGAGTTAATTCATAAGTACTGGCTGGCCTTTAAAGGTTACGGTCAGACAAACTTGATCGTGGGAACACCACAGGTACGTTAAGTAGATTTTGTTGAATATTGTTAATATAGTTCTGTAAGGTTTTTCTTTTTTTTTGCTGGAGCAATCGTATCGTTTCCTTTTAAAAAAAAAAAAGGGTTCTCTGCTGGGGATGCCACAATTGTTTAGAAGTGGCGTTTATCCCACAGTTTGTTTTCTTTTTTTTTCATTTATCGGGGGTGTTACGACCCGTCTAGGCAAGGCCAGATCGCAACATAAAGGATCCATCCTCTTCCGATCCCCAAGCAACCAACACACAAAGTTGAACAGTTTATATGATATTTATTTTATAGAGATGTATGTTCAATTTACAAGGAGTTGAGCGTATAACCTCAGAGTGAGCTATCGCCGAAAACAACAAACAAACAAAAACTATCTGAATATAACCCAACTTACCTAACCAAAAGCAAACAAACCAAATGACAAAAACTTACCTCCCTAACTAACAAAACAGGAGAAAACTAAGAAAACAGAAACGGCAGCTCACTCCTACAAACTCCGAAACGTTACACACAGTGTGGTCGATAGGGATTGGTTCGAGGATGGAACCCCAGGAAGTCCGCGTCACCAGCTTTTATCCGTCCTCTCCGGGAAGCAACCAATCGGACGTCCCCCCGTCGTCCTCCAAACACCAATCAAATAAGAAAAACACCTGCACACTCAGGTACATAATTAGATTAAACGACCCCAGTCGTAACAGGGGTTAAAGTGTGGGTTTTATTTTTTATTTTTTTATTGTTATTGGGATATGTGGGGCACTCTCTCTATGGGGTTCATTCTGTGAATATTGAAAGCTGTAAGCTCATGGCAAAGGGTCAGAGATTTCTTTATTTTTTCCGAGTTATGTGCATTTTATGTTGTCACTTAACTAGAATATTTTTTCACATTACTTAAATTGAGTAGGACAGGACTACTAAATTGTATTTCATTGAATGTTAGAGGGATTAACAACCCCATTAAAAGGAAGAAAGTTTTAACATACCTTAAGAAACAAAGCACAGACATCGCTTTTATTCAAGAGACCCATCTCACAGATATAGAGCACTCAAAGTTGCGCAGAGACTGGGTTGGTCATGTATTTTACTCTTCCTTCTCATCCAAAGCTAGAGGTGTAGCCTTGCTTGTTAATAAAAATCTCAGATTTAGGCTAAATTATATGGAGAATGACAGATTCGGCAGATTAATTTTGGTGGATTGTGTAATAAATACAAACAGGGTAGTACTTGTATCTTTGTATGGCCCAAATTTAGACAACCCAGAATTTTTTAAAGATTTAGTTCTAAAACTGGCAGTGATTGAAGCTCCATGTATATTAGGAGGTGATTACAACCTGGTTCTTAATCCATCAATGGATCGTTCCTCTCCTAAACTTGTTGCACAGTCCAGATCCGCGGTTGCTCTGGCTCAGGGCATGAAAGAATTAGGATTAGGGGATGTATGGCGTTTACGTAATCCAACCAGCAAAGACTACTCATTTTACTCCAATGTCCACAACACTTATTCAAGAATAGACATGTTTTTAACCTCGCTCCCACTTTTGTCACAAATTAAAACCTGTTCTTATTTAGCAGCTACGATTTCAGATCATAACCCCATACAAATTAAGTTAGAATCTCACCAACCTGTTTTCTCTTCTCCTAGTTGGAGATTCGGAGTATATCTTCTTAGAGACCCAGAATTTGTCACTTTCATGAATACCAAAATCGATATGTATCTAGAAGTAAACTTAAATACCTCCTCACATGCAAATATATGGGAAGCGCTCAAAGCTTATATGAGGGGGCATATTATTTCATATGTTTCACATAAAAACAAACAAAGGAAGGAACAGCTTTCTCAAATAGAAAAAGATATAAGGACTTTGGAAATTGACCATTCAAGAGCAAAACGCCCAGAATTACTTAGTGCTTTAAAACAAAAACGAATTTATATGACAATCTGTGTACAAATAAAGCTGAGGCAGCAATGGCTAGAACAAAATATCATTACTACGAATTTGGCAATAAAACAAGCAAACTACTGGCGTGGCAGATAAAAAAAGAGGACAATGAAAAATTTATTCAGAGTATTAAAACGGATGATGGTAGACATTTAGAAAATACAAAAGACATAAATTTGGAATTTAGAAAATATTATCAATCGTTGTATAAATCTGAGCTTCATAAAGACAGTGTAGATATAAAAAAATTTTGGAATCAGTTACATTTACCCGAGATAAATGCAGCCGACAAAGACATATTGGAAGGTGAGGTAAGTGAGGAAGAGGTTCACCTTGCTGTTAAATCATTACAAAATAATAAAACCCCAGGGCCAGATGGCTTTCCAATTGAATATTTTAAAACTTTTTCAAATAAATTATTAACCCCCCTTACAAGTATGATTAAGGAGGCTTTCCAAAAGACAGTACTTCCTCAATCTTTAGAACTTGCAACAATAACATTGCTTCCAAAACCTGGAAAAGATGTACAAAAGTGTGGTAATTATAGACCCTTGAGCCTTCTCAATTCTGACTATAAAATCTTGTCAAAAATAATAGCATCTCGACTGGAGAAAATAATCCCCAAAATTATTCATGCAGACCAAACGGGCTTTGTTAAGAACCGACAGGGAGCGGACAATATTCGGAGGTTGTTTCATGTTATTGATATTGCTAAAAGACAGAGGTACCCCCTAGTAGTGCTTTCTATGGATGCTGAGAAGGCGTTTGACAGAATTTAACCTGATTTTCTTTTCGAGACCCTGAGAGCTATGAATTTTGGTGAAACCTTTATTAGATATGCAAGAACACTCTTCAATAGCCCTAGATCACAGATCTTGACCAATGGGTTTCTGTCGGACGCCTTCTCGCTCTCCCGAGGCTGTAGGCAGGGCTGCCCAAGTTCTCCTAGCCTATTTTCCATTGCTATAGAACCATTAGCAATTGCTATCCGTTCTGACTCATCTATTACAGGTATAAATGTAAGTACAGAAGAACATAAACTTGCGTTGTATCCAGATGATCTGTTAGTATTCATATCTCAACCGTCTAAATCAGGGGTCACCAACACGGTGCCCGCGGGCACCAGGTCGCCCGCACGGACCAAACCAGTCGCCCGCAGGCCTGTTCTAAAAATAGCACAACTCAATAGTGAGCTGTCTAAAATTTAATTTTGTTCCGTTGCTATTCTTTTTTAATCACACTTGCATTCATATATATTTTATTTAAAATGGCAATATCTTAAAAATATGCTCATTATATATTAAGGTTAAGTTTTCTCTAGTTCAAAGGTCAGTATTGTGCACGTGACAAAACAAAACCAGTGTCAGTGGCGATTAAGGTAGCGGGCGCAGCGGAGTAAGTTTCTTAACCCAAAAACATGGCAGAAAAACGAAAGAAAACATCATTTTAACAACGAATGGGAGGAGGAGTTCTTTTTTACAAATGTCAAAGAAGCCTGCGTGTGTCTGATTTGCGGGGCAAGTGTGGCGACGGCAAAGCGGCACAATGTTGAGAGACACTTCACTTCGTGCCACAAAAGCTACCATACTAATTATCCACCGGGAAGCGCACTACGGGCAGAAAAGGCCCGCGAGTTAAAGGCAGCTTTGGGTAAGCAACAGTCTTTTTTCACGAGGCCGGCGAAAAAGTCAGAGAAAGCGACTGAAGCCTCGTTTAGAGCCGCACATTTTTTAATAAAGAAGAAGAAGGCGTTTTCAGACGGAGAGGTTGTGAAAGAAGCAATGATGATAATTGCTAATACTGTGCTTAAAGACGAGAAAAATGGAACCGATATAATCTCCACTCTCTCCAACGTCCAACTGGGGGCATCTACGATGGCTAGACGAGTGTCAGCTATGTCTGGTGACTTGGTCGATCAGCTGGACCGGGACCTGGCCAAGTGCAGGTGGTTCAGCATCCAGTGCGACGAATCCGTGGACAGCAGCAGTACAGCACAGCTATTGATTTTTGTCCGGATGGTGTTCGAAGATTTCTCCACAAGAGAAGAACTCCTGACACTACTGCCCTTAAAGACATCTACAAGGGGAGTTGACATCTATAACGCGGTGAAGGAGTTTTTCGTGCAGAAAAGGGTACCATTGGAAAGGCTGGTCGTGGTGACTACAGACGGGGCTCCTGCTATGATGGGCAGACATGCGGGTTTCATCGCTCACTGTAAAGGGGACCCAGACTTCCCAAAAATTCTGCATTACCACTGCATCATTCACCAGCAGTCCTTATGTGCAAAAGTGATCGGTTTTGGGCGCGTGATGACTCCCGTTGTGAAAATAATAAACAACATCCGCTCCCATGCAAAACAGCACGGGACTTTCAAGGTTCTACTGGAAGAGATGTAATCTGAATATGGTGATCTTTTGCTGCACACAGAAATCAGATGGCTCAGCAGAGGACGAGTTTTACTTCGTTTTTTGTCACTTTTGGATGAAATCAAAGAGTTCATGCAGACCAAAGGCGAAGACGTCTCACTGCTAGAGGACACAAAGTGGACACTTGACCTTGCATTTTTGACAGACATTACAGGGAAACTAAACCTACTGAACTGCGAGTTGCAAGGCAAAGGCAAGACTGTTGCGGATATGATAAGTGCTTTAAATGCATTTAAAGCCAAGATGAACATTTTCTCTGTGAGTTTGCAGAGAAAAAATGTGCTGCACTTTCCCTCAGTGCAGTCAGTGCTGAAAGACAATGCTTCTGCATCTGAGACATTTGACAAAGTTGCAGGAAAGTACTTTGAAGCCATCAACAGAATTGGCCAAGAGTTTGAGAATAGGTTTTGTGACCTTGAACAGCTTGAGCCATGTGTGTCATTAATTTCCAACCCCTTCATGAATGTGGACACAACAATACTTGCTGAGCAACTAAGTGCAACGTTCAGCTTGGATGCTGGACAGGTGGAGATTGAGATTATCACATTGCAAAATGACCTCCGACTCAAAGCCTATCAGGCTGACCCAAACTTTTGGTGCCTTGTTGACACAGAGAAGTACAGTGGTGTATGCACAGCAGCTATGAAGGTGGCCAGCCTGTTTGGTTCAACCTACCTCTGTGAATCAGCATTCTCTGATATGAACTTCATTAAGAACAAACTCAGAACACGCCTCACTGATGAACATCTGAAACATGCACTCACAGTTGCAGTGTCAAATTACACACCAGATTACAAGGCACTGGTGAACAGCATGCAATGCCAATCCTCCCATTAAAATGTTGAAGAATTGTGTTACATTTAAAACTGTGTTCATGACATGTAACAATAATAAGTTTGTTAAAAATGTTAAAGATTTGGTCAAGAGTTCAAAATGTGACAAGATTTCTTTTAAATATGTGTGTTGATTTTTCTTTAAAATTTGATAATTTATAACTTTTTGAAACATGGTGTAACATAGTTCGTGATTTGTTAAAAGGTTTTGTCAATGGCTATTGAAAATGAGTGAAAGTGAAAACTCCTATCTAAACGTAGTGGTCTCAGTGATCATCTGAAAATGTAACAGTTGCTGAGAGATAAAGTGGTGGATGTTTCCCATTTTGTTGTCACAGATTAGTATCATTAATGATTATTAATAAAGTATAACTAAAAGATTATTGAGCAAATGTATTATTTCAGAAGACTGTATCAAACTGGTAGCCCTTCATGTGATCGGTACCCATGAAGTAGCCCTCCGTTTCAAAAAGGTTGGTGACCCCTGGTCTAAATCCTTTCCATCGTTACTGACATGCCTTGGGACATACAGTGCAGTCTCTGGCTACAAAATCAACTACTCCAAAAGTGAAGCGTTTCCACTTAATATGACAGAACAGGAGACACAATTGCTGCCTGGTTCATTTAAATGGTGCATAGATGGTTTTACATACCTTGGCATTAATATTAGTTCCTCATATGATCAAATTTACCGAAAGAATTACACAACATTACTTAATAAAACCAAAGCAGAGCTGGAGCGATGGATGGATCTCCCACTATCTTTGATTGGCAGAGTTAATTCAATTAAAATGTCCATATTAC
>JABUIW010012863.1:0-14246 GCA_013363375.1 Menidia beryllina | reverse complement strand
AGAAAACTTTGGTGTCCAAATATCAAGTTGCCAAGTTTAGTCTTTTTATTTTCACTTTTTCCCAGAAGCACGACCCTGAAGGCAGAAACTGAAACACAACACAGAACATTTTAGCAACAAAACCTTAAACTACCTTTTAAAATCTTTTAATAACACAGTAAGAATGTTAAAAATATATCACAAATAAATACACACAAATAAAAGAACTAAAAATCCAGAAAGATCTCTACCTGGAAACAAAGTCCACTAAACCAAATAATAGAATAATTTTATATTTGTAGCAATCACATTTCTGATACTTTTCTTCAACAAAGATTTTAAAATAATTTGAAACCAAGATGATTTTTATTTTCATCACTTTTTTGTATCTGAGAAAGATTTGGAGAACATATCCACTTCTGTCTGTAAATCCATGATGAATTCACTCACCATTGGATGAGAAGGTTTTTCCAGAGGGTGAAACTTTCATTCCTCCGATTCCTGTGAACATTGATGTGAAACTTAACTGCTGAACAAATGGAGAGAAGGTCTGAAAAATAAAGTCTACACACCTGCATCCATAACAGCTGCTACCAGACGACCTGCTGGTTTCAGGCTCTGATCATCAGCTGCTGAAGGAGCTCTGAGGTCCTCAGATGTGTCCTCAAATACTTCACACATCAGGTGTTGTCCATTGTTCTCTTTAACAATCTGATCAAAGCGTGTCAGCAGCTCTGGAAGCTCCAGGTTCTTCTGCATCACATATCTGTATCTACATTTACTGATCAGCTCCTTTAGTGGAGGCTCTGACATGAGCTCCTCCATCACAGCTGAACGCTGGAGCATAATTCTCTCCATCAAAGCTGAACGCTGCTGTCTTGGCGGCAGCATCAGAATCAGTGAATGATCAAAGGATCGATCACTGAATTCTTCCAGAACTCTACAGAAACTGTTTTTGTGATTCTCAGTGAAGTTTTCAGGCTGCACCACCAACAGGAACACATGAGGTCCAGGATGAGAGGCTCTCTCACAGTCTTTAATGAACTCTAACTGTTTGTCCACAGTAGAAACCTGCAGATCTGGAGTGTTGATGACAGTTATGTTTTTCTCTGATTCCAAAGTTCCATTGACTCTCACACAGATCTGAGGTTCTGAGTTAAAACCCTCCACTCCCAGTATGAAGTCCCGCACGTCTCTCCTCTCAGCCCAGCTGCCTCCCAGCAGAACAACCCTCAGCTCAGACACTGAGAGACAAAACAGAGAGATACCAGCCAGAAATGAAAGAACTTTACATTCAGGATTGAAATAATCTGTTATCATTACAGTTCTGTACAGCTGGACATGTAGTTGTAACACAGTAGGTTGGGGGTTTGAATCCTGACTAGGGCATCTATCCAGTCCCCAAAGCTAGGCACTGCATGCCTCCCTACCTTACCTCAATTTTAAGCTTGTATCTGTCAGTGGGTTGTAGGGAACTTTGGGTAAAAGCCGCTGCTTAATAAATAAATATCTCTATGCACAAAGTCTGATCAGATAAACTGGATCCAGCAGCTGCACTTTGAGAGGAATTTCTTAGAGGAAGTTCAGACAAACTCACAGTCAGGTGGTAGGAGTTCATAGCTGCTTCTGCGCTTCTGAAGCTTCATATCTGTAAAGACAAATGGAAATCATTTAGAGGATCAATTAAAAACTATTTTGACATCGGTAACATTATGAATCTTTAAAATAGCCCATTACCCTAATGTTGAAACTATTTTAACTCTCAAAACTGATACATAGTTCATTCTTTTAGGTTTCTCAAAGCCTCTGAGCCTGAATCCCACTGAGCTCACCTCCTGCAGCAGCCATGATGTCCCTCTGTGAGCTCAGAGCCTCTCAGCAGCAGAACAAACGCTGGTTCAAACCATCTCACAGAAGAGATCACACACAGATAGGAAATATAAGCAGGTTTCATTAAGCTGCAACATTATGACACAGACTGATAAAGAACTTAGTGCTGATTCAGGATCCCAAACCGTCATCAGAACATTTTTATTTCTAATGTTCTGGCTGTGCTCTTATCTTTTCACCACAAGATGGAGGTGTTACGTCAGGTTAATCATCAACATTAACTGGTTTTTATGCGGAGAGTTTCACAAGACTGACAGGCTGACCATTTAAACTGGATAATAAAGAATGAATAATAGACTTACTGGGGGCGGCACGGTGGTGTGGTGGTTAGCACTGTCGCCTCCCAGTTCTGGGTTCGAATCCCGGGGGAACCAGGACCCTTCTGGGTGGAGTTTGCATGTTCTCCCTGTGTCTGCGTGGGTTCCCTCTGGGTTCTCCAGCTTCCTCCCACAGTCCAAAAACCTGCACGTTAGGTTGGTTGGAGATTGGGGAAATTGCCCTTAGGAGTGAATGTGAGTGTGAGTGGTTGTTGGTCCTTGTATGTCCTGTGTGTGGACCTGCGATGGACTGGCGGACTGTCCAGGGTGTACCCTGCCTCTCGCCCGTTGACCACTGGGATAGGCTCCAGTTCCCCCCGCGACCCCATCAGGGAATAAGCGGTATTGATAATGGATGGATGGATCGATAATAGACTTACTGACTGAATATGGGAAAAGCTGAAAACCTGTGAGCAGGAAATAAATCAAAGTAGGACTCTGCCTCACGAGGCCAGCAGAAAAGGATACTGGAACCAGCAACATAACAAAAGAGAAAAGTATTTTAAAGTCTAACTAACTAATAGAAAAAAGGTCTAATTAAGTAAAAATAAATGACCATAGAAATGTGCAGGACTGGTGTGGAGGTCAAATACTTTAGATAATTTCATATAATTATAATTAGCGTATAATTTTTATATGCTTCTAAAAAGGAAATTAGAGATTTTAGTTTAGTTTGATTTGAGAAAATCACATGGTAATGTAAGTCTACAACATTTTAACAGAAAAGGCTTAAAATCCATGAATGCTTCACTTTACATAATAAAGTACATCTGGAAATAATAATATGCATTTGAAGTTAGCTAAAATGTTCACAAACGCTAGCAGTTTCCCATAGAGGAAGACTTCCTCACTAGAGAATAGAGTTGAGCCGTAATGTGTTTTCAGTTCTGCGTCTTGTAGCTTAAAGAGGAAGTAAAACCAGAGTCACAAGAGGGAAAAGTCTGAAAAACAGCTCTAAAATCAGATTTTTGTCACAGTATTTATCTCCATAGACCCTTAATTCTGACACAATGTTCAAAAGACATCAAATTCAGCCTATCTAAAAAATTGTAAAAGCATTCAAAGGAACTTTTTACCGTTGGTCTGTGAAACCTGTTTTTATTGGAGCTCCCTGGTTATTTGACCTCTTGCCAAAGTTTTATTTGTTGATTCAGAGATCTGTTCCTTTATCTGAATTCCCCTCAGACAGAATCTCATTTGTTCGATCGTTTTTTAAAATATTTCAGTAACTCACCAGTTGAGTCGCAGCACCACTAAACAGGCAAATTAAGTCAAATGAAACATGACTAGATTAGATCATTTATTTTTCTTAAATATCAGAAAATCATATGGTTACATAAATCTGCAACAGTTTAACAGAAAAAGCTTAAAATACATTATATTACATTATAAGGCACATCTGGAAATAATAACCTATATTTGATATTACCTGAAATGTTCACAAACGATAGCAATTTCCCATCGAGGAAGACATGAGCAGCAATGTGAACCAAGAGACTTTCTCACTAGAGAATAAAGAGTTGAGCCTTAATGTGTTTTCAGTTCTGCGTCTGTCAGTTGAAAGAGGAAGTAAAACCAGTCTCAAGAGACAAATATCTGAAACAAACCTCCAAAATCTGATTTTTGTCAGTGTTTATCTCCATAGACCATGAATTCTGTCACATTGTTAAAAAGCTCAAATAGATCATCTAATTTCGATAAGGAAGTTTAACCCTTCACTTTATCCCCTGAAGAAAAACTTTCTTTACTCTTTGTTTATGGCAAAACTAAGGAACTCTAGTTTCTTCCGAAAAAATGTGAACCTTTGAACATTTCAAAGGTCAACAGAAAAACTAAAACTGAGTGGCATAAATGGTTTAATTCCCAACCAGAATTATTCAAAATTATTTATGTTTTTCATTTTTTCGTTACATTTTTTATTTAAGTTAGTTAAAGTTACTGTAATGCATTTTCTGGGTTCAGACATTGTAGAGTGAACAGAGGGTGTGGTGTTTTGCTGCAGCAGAGTTCACAGCACCAACCCTCACACCCCCATGAGTGAAATTCCTCCTGTGTCCTCTCTGGTCTGTCCAGTCCAGAGGGTTTACCCTCCTGCTCTGACCCAACAGCTGAATGGATCAAGAACCTGTTTCATTTGTGAAACCTGCTGAACATTTTTCCTAAATGTTCAAAAAGTGGGTGTCTGCTGTCATTGGTCTGTTTGGTTTCAAACTCCTAAATGTCCACTTCTGCGTTGATGAGATGAGCAGAGTACCTTTGTTTTGAAAAGAAAAATTGGCAACAACTAAAAAAAACAGGAGATTAAAGCACAAGTCACTGCAGACTTATTGAAAAGTGAATAACAAGTCCTGAGTTCCTTCAGTGTGATTGACGGGAAAGCTGGGATTCGAACCTGGGACCTTTGTTCTGTGAGGTGGTTCTACGGACCATGTAAGCCTTCAAATTAAATCTGTAACTGTTGAACTTTAAAGGTTAAATGAAGGATAAAAATAGTTTGATTCTAATGAACCATCTTTTTAAAGCGTAGAAATGACATGTTATAATGACACAAGGACGTATAATGACATATGACATATAAGTGATCATTCACAAATGTCCATAAATCTAAAGTAATTATGATAATATTAATACTAATTAGTCATTTAAAATCATCAAAGCTTCCAAATCCAACTTGATTTAATTCTTATAGACCAGTGTGTCTGGTGGCATGTTTTCTTTCTTTCTTACATTGTGAGGACCTCTACTATTTATTGACTCTCGATTGAGGACCTTTTGCAAAGTGGAGACATAATGGCCCAGAGAGCTCATATTAGAAGTCCAATGCCTGCTATTCTGCATGTTTTGGGTGTTTCCCTCTTTAGAACACATGTAAAATTGTACGCCAATAAAGAAAAATTTAAACCTTAATTGCTAACAACATCATTATGCTACGTTTCCTTTTGGCAATTTTGTAGTTCTTGTCTTTTATTTACCTTTGCCTTACATTTACACCTAGAATATTCAGATATAAGCAATGCATCATGAGTCATTTATTATCATGCAGCTCATATTTGTGCCAAAGAAAAAAGTTAGAAAGTAAATGTATGTTTGTAATGTTCCAAAATCAGCAGGAGGTTTTTATTTCGTAAATTCCTGCTGTACTTTTGTAGTTTTGTCTTTCCACCACAAGATGGAGGTGATACATAGGATTATTCCATCATCAGCTGAAACGTTCATTTGTTTTTAAGATGG
Source organism: Menidia beryllina (assembly GCA_013363375.1). Lineage (NCBI taxonomy): Eukaryota > Metazoa > Chordata > Actinopteri > Atheriniformes > Atherinopsidae > Menidia > Menidia beryllina. The sequence goes on along the minus strand of JABUIW010012863.1, from coordinate 8,829 downwards.
AGAGTTTCCCAGAATTTTACCAGATTAACTGCATAATAAAGAATGAAATTGAGAAAAAAGACTAACAGGCTGAATATGAGAAAAGCTGGAGATCAGGGTGTGTGACTGGGACTCTTTCTCACCAGTCCAGCAGAAAAATATGCATAATGTAAGTACACAACAGTTCAGATGGATTTAGTTTATTTTCTTTAAATAAACTTTCCTTCAGTTCTCTGTGTAGTTTTCAGAGCTGAGTTTTAACAGACTTCTTCTGATCAAACACACCTCTCAGTAGTTATTGATTATTGTGAGAAACTCACTCTATAATATTGAGGACCTGGGAGGGAGGTTATTCATCCGTCACTAGGTCTGTCGTGACTTGTGTTTTAATCTCCATTATGATCTATTTCCTGAAATTTTGACGTGTGGATGGCACTGCTAACGGGCTAACCTGCACTAGCAACTCCCTCACAATCACTCCGGACTCAACCAGCTGATGGACGGTGGACTCGTCCTTCAAAAATACAACAACCGCCTTATTCATGCGCGAAGCATGAGACAACTTACCATAACCTACCTGTTCTCCCACAGCTAACAACACCTCCTCCACAGTGACAACGGGGTCCGGAGGCACAATCCTGACCCCCTGCCTGATGGACGGAGCAGGCGTCTCGGAGGACGCCATGCCTCCTCAAACACACCTGTCTAACCAAACACTTACTTACCTAACACTCACACGAAAAAACCAAATTACTCTTACCTGACTTACCTGCTTTAGTGCATTCAGAACAGTTGGAAAGTCGTTTGAAACCGAAATACACAAGGAAAAGAATCACCATTTGAAACTAGCGCCACTCTCAGTCCACGTCTGCTACCTACGATCACACACCGGAAACGGAAATGGATAGATAGATAGATAGATAGATAGATAGATAGATAGATAGATAGATAGATAGATAGATAGATAGATAGATAGATAGATAGATAGATAGATAGATAGATAGATAGATAAGGGAAATTAGGTTGCCATAGCAGTCTGCTCGTAGAATAGAGTACAATATTTCAAAAATAAAATGGTCATTCTGATTTAAATCTGTTAGCATCTATTTGTGTTGCATAGGTCCATAAGAGAAGCTGAAGTACACAGAGAAACAGCCTGTGAAGGAGGCCTGAAGTATCCCTCTTTGTCTCAGTCCTTGTTTCCTCCTGCAGCTTCAGGAAGGCAGATGCAGTTCTTCTTCTTCTTCTTCTTGGGTCTTTAGATGTTTCTCCTCTCGGACTGAAGGCTTCTTCAGCTCTAAGCTTCATGCTAGGGGGGGATCAGCTTAAAGCCGGGGGCCATTTACAGTAAATCTGGGAGAGTGGAAGCTGCAGGAGGAGCTGAGGTCCCTGGTTTGGCCCGTCTTACTGCCTGGAAACAGCCTGGATGAGGTTCTACTTTGACATGTCGCTGTCACCATACGAGCCTCTGATCAAACCACGATGAAATAATGGACATCTGGTTTTTAAGACTCAGAAACCTGCTAAAATGTTCAGAAAATCAAGTCATTTACACCCCAAAATGAGCAAAATGTTTCATCTGTCGGACAAAAGAGACGAAAACAGACCTCAGGGCAGAACGAGTGTCGGCGGATAGAGAGAAGATCTCACAGGACACAAAGCATGTCTGTGTAAACACTGTGTTTTCTCAGGTTTCAGAGTTTCCTGGACAAGCAGCTTCACAGCTGATCCTTAGTCCGCTTGTGAGGGTTCTCCATCAGGGACCATCTGAACTGTCCCTCAGGGACTTTTTCTGGTTTATTTCCTGTAACTGTGGTCCATTAAAAAAGCTGTGGTGCAGAAAAGACACGCTCCGACTGATGTTTACCTCGCATTTATTCTTTTCTTTGTCTCATATCTTCTGCCAGCAAACACGATGAAAACTATATTAAATGAAACTATTCAAACAGGCGTAAGCTATTTAACATTCACAACCAAAGTAAAGCTCTCATATAAAATAACATTTGTAGACATACCGTGTTCTTCTGACCTTTGCTATAATAATATTAATGATTAATACATGTTATTATAAACAATTATTATTATTATTATCGTCCATATCTTCAGGTTCTAAAGCAAAGTCCCACACTACCTGTCCTGCTGGCTGTTGGAGCCTCCATTAAGGTGCTTCTCTTTGTTTGTCACTGCGCATGATCAGGCCGTTTGGGGTTATTCACAAGTCCAGCTACAGATGTCAGTCCAGCAAACAAAGTTACTGACACATTCAGGGTTCACACAGAAAACCACATCAGATCTGAACACATAAAGAGCTCCTCTCTGCCACAGTTACAGGGAGGGAGGGTTTCAACGGGGTTTCTATGTGGAATTGTCCACGATGAGCACGGTGCTATTTTTAGGACGAAACCGGAGCTCTTTATTTTTGCTGCGCCCTGAAGCGCGTTCCGGTTAACGGGCTCCATTTTCTCTGCAGACGGGAGGATAGTTTTGGTTTGACCAGTTGTTGCGCCAAGAAAAGATCTTTAAAAGGAAGAAAAGCACGTAAGTAAAAGCGGAGTTATTGGATGAACCAGAACCAGAACCGGTAAATCTCTGGATGATGATAATTAAATTCTGTTTTCTGGATCTGGGCTGGAGGCTCGGATCCTAAAGACCTGAGACAAATAAACTTTATGGACGTTTAAACAGGTTTTTATCCGCGTGAACAGAAACTCGTTCAGTTTTTCCTCGTTTTAACGGGATTTCGTGCTGATCTGAACAGTTTAAGGACTTTTAGGGAGAAGCAGAACCAGTTGGCATCGTGCCAGAGGACGCGCATGTTTTGGCTTCCAGATCCACAGCCTCTGATTGGCGAATGGCTTCATGGGCCATTTTACGTCATTCTCTGCCTTCTGGTCACAGTAAACTGGGTCCTGTGTGGAAACCACAGCAGCTGCACGGCTCACATCTGGATGGAAATATTCCAAACAGGCTTATTTTCTCATGTGTACCATCCAAATCCAGAACCTGTGAAAACTCTTTGTCATTCAGCAGATGACAGTTAGTTCCAGCGTTAATGTGCACTGTTCTGCATCACTCCTAAATCGCTGTCTTCTCATGAATCTGCACTTTAACCAGTTTAATGTGATCAGAATGCAGAAAATGCCCCGAAACCAAGCCAATCAGAAGCCAGCTTCAGCCTCCTTTCAGAAGAGAAAGATGTGTCCCGATGTGGGCTGTCAGTCCAGATGTTCAGACCCACTTCTTCCCATCAGAAACATTTGATTGATCTGTTAAATTTTATTTTTATTCCGTTAAGATGGTTGAGAGCACGGCCCCTTAGCACAGAGCCTCTGTCTGGCATGTTGTGTTGCCATGGTAACAGCTCAGCATCAGCAGCCTCCAGGTTTGACCAGTGAGAGGCGATCTCTACAACGCCCCCCCCCTGTAAATTCTTAATAATTTATTGCCATTTATGTGTATAGACATGTATATATGTATTCGCTGTTGTATATCTGGGGTTGGTAACAAAAATAATTTCCCTCTGGGATTATTAAAGTATTTCTGATTCTGATGGATCAAATGAGCTCAGCACGCTGTGCAGGAAGCATCAGTGGATAAAAGAAGTAAAAGTTGACTTCAATTTGAATGGAGTTGTACTTCCTATCCTGCAGGGCTTTGCCCTCCAGAGCTCAGAGAAATAAAGAGCTGTTAACAAGTCCAGTGGTCCATCTGTCAGGAGGAACAAAACAGCCTCCATCAGCAATAATTAGACGGTTAAAGGTATGAAAACTAAATGCCTCTGCAGGGTGGGGGCCTCTCTGTACCACCATTCAAATGAACAAGTATCAACATGAATAACTCTTTCTTTTTAAAAATAAAGCTGCATTTTCAGACTCATTAATAAAAAGATAAATAGTTAGAGGGCATCATTGTTTTTAATCTGAAAGAAGTCTGTTGCAGATCAATAACTGGGTCACATTTTGTATTTCTATTTCAGGTTTTCCTCCAGAGCGACACAATGGAAAATGAACCATCTGGTGAGTTGAGTCCAGCTCCAGACTGATTATGTAGGACTGTGTGGGGGTTTCTGGACCTTTGAGCTGGTTCTTGAAGTAGCAGCCTGCCATGAAGCTGATCTGCTGCTCTGGGGGCAGCAGTGCAGGAGGTTACTGGACCAGAGATGAAGAACCCTGTTTTGGTCCAGAGTAAAGACCACAGAGCGTCTCCTCACTGGATAAGACGTGTGATTAAAGGTGCTCTCGGACAGCCAGGCCATCGATTAGCCCAAAGTTTAGCAATTGGCAGACTTTTACAAGTTGTTTAGTTAGCTTGTCCTCAGCTGTGTCAGAAAGGGAACTGGAAGCAGGACTCAGGTGCAGAGATGAGGTTCAAAAAAGGTTTTATTTAACCAAAAGGACACTCCCAGAATGGAAACAAAGTACCAAACAAGATTAACAAGGCTATGAACAAAGTATCAAAATATAATCACTCTAACCAGGCAGACAAGGCTGTGAGCAAAGTATCAAATAAAGTAAACAAGACTATGGACAAAGTATTAAATCAAAATCACTCGCTAACGAGGAAAAATTAGACAAGGAAAAAATATCAAAATAATACTCACTGGGAGGAAAGAACTCAAAAAGGCACTCTAAAGAGGCACAAGGGGTCAAAAGCAAGGTCTATGGATTTTCAAGGATTTCAAGGGTTGCATAGTAGTCAAGGGATGGAGAAAACTCACTGGCACAAGACAAGGGGAGACGAGGACTATTTAAAGCAGGGGTGTCAAACTCATTTCGCATCGTGGGCCACATACGGCCTAGGGAGATATCAAGTGGGCCGGACCATTAAAATTATACCATACTCTGCTAAAAATAACAAAAATATCATGTCTTTCCTTTGTTTTGGTGTAAAGAAGCACAAGAACATTAGGAAAATATTGAAATTTAATGAACTATCCTTTTACAAAACATTTCATGAAACACCTCATATTTCCTTAGACAAATGTGCAATTTACTTTTATCATTCACAAATACACATTGCAACTGATCCCACTGATTGTACAAAGGCACAAAACTTTAATTGGTACTTAAAAATATAGTAATGCACTTTAAGATTAAATGAGACTTTTAAAGAAAGGAATTTTTAAACCACTTACACATACGCATATAAAATCTAAATGTAATCCCTGCGTACACCTTACAAACTAAGGAGAGTGATTTTAAATGTGTAATGAAGAAAGTGTTCGCCTGTCCTGTAAATCTGTAAACTTCATACATGAAACATACATACACATACAATACATACTGAAAATTTATGGAGTTGTATGAAAAGTAGAATTCCATCACACAACTTTTGTTTGGAAACTGCTGACTAACACTAAAGTGCACATTTTTTAAATCACCACAGTAAGGATTCATCTTCACAGAGCTGTATTCTTTCAATGCAAACAGTATCTAAGGCAGCATTTTAAAGGTGTTAGTCTAGTCTGGACTTGTATTTGTTCCTGAAACTTGGCATCTTTTGGCCTGTACAAGTGCATCAACACCAGGTGTCATGTCCTGACTAGCTGTCACTTTCAGAATGTCATTTAAGTGCTTGTTTGTGAGCCTTGAACGCATTTTTATTTTATTGATATTCATCACTGAGAAAATTTGTTCACAAAGGTAGGTTGTCCCAAACATGCACAAAATGTTAGCAGCCAGGGCTGTTAATTTGGCGTACCCTGGTAGTAGATACTGATAAAATCTGTCCAGACCTACAGAGGCAAATTTGCCCTTCAAATCTGCATCACACTGCAAATCAATTATCTCCAGCTGAATTTCGACCGGCAGATCAGAAGCTTTAACTGTGAAAGGTGAACGAAAAACTGAAAATTCTGTCTCAAGTTCACCAAATACCTGAAAACGTTTCTCAAACTCCCGCAGTAGTCCTGCAATTTTGTCTTTGTACTGTTTCATGTCCGCATCAGGTCTGGTCACACACACATCTCTCAGACAGGGGAAATGAGCAGGGTTGCCATTTGCCAGTTGCATCTCCCACAAAGTCAGCTTCAACTTAAATGCATGTATGTTGTCAGAAAACTGTGTGACAACTTTTTTGCGGCCTTGCAACATTTTGTTCAGATTGTTCAAGTGTTCAGTAATATCAACCAAGAATGCAAGGTCCCGTAGCCATTCCTGAGATTGTAATTCCAACACCGGTTTTCCTTTTTTCTCCATGAACTGTCCGATTTCCTCTCGTAGATCAAAGAAATGCCTCAGCACAGCGCCTCGGCTTGACCATCTCACTTCAGTGTGGTATGGCAGGCTGTGGGTAATGTTGCTGTCGCTGAGAAGTTTGTCAAACTGACGATGGTTCAGACCTCTGGACCGGATGAAATTTACAGTGCGAACAACCACCTCCATGACGTGATCCATTTTCAGCGACTTGCAACACAATGCCTGCTGGTGCAAAATACAGTGAAATGTCCAGAAGCGATCTCCTCCATTAAGGGCTTGTACTTTGTCTTTGAACTTTGTCGCGACACCTGCTTTCTTTCCGACCATGGATGGCGCGCCGTCTGTAGCCAGGCTGACAGCGCGGGACCAGTCCACTCCAACTCTGTCCAATGCAGCAACGACAGAGCCGAAAATGTCCTCGGCTGTTGTTGTGTCCATCATTGGCACCAACTCAAGAAACTCTTCAGTAACAGTCAATGTCTCATCAACTCCTCGAATAAATTTGGCCAGTTGGGCCACGTCTGTGATGTCAGTGCTCTCGTCAATTGCCACGGAAAATGCAATAAATGACTTGACTCTCTGTTTCAATTGACTGTCTAAATCTGCCGATAGTTCCGAAATCCTCTCTGCTATAGTATTCCTCGTCAGGCTAATATTGGCAAAAGCTTGTCGCTTCTCGGGACATACAAGTTCAGCCGCCTTCATCATGCATCGTTTAACAAAGTCACCGTCGGAATACGGCTTTGATGCTAATGCTATTTCGCTAGCAATTAGGTAGCTGGCTTTTACCGCTGCTTCACTGACTTCTCGGCTCCGGATGAAAGTTGACTGCTGTTTCCTCAGACCCGCCAGCAATTCGTTAATCTTTTCTCTTCTCAGTTGTCCTTGCAACCCGTCATATTTTTCGCTGTGATGAGTCTCGTAGTGGCGTCGAATATTATATTCCTTCAATACCGAAACTTGTTGCAAACACACCAAGCACAAAGGTTTTCCGTGCATCTCTGTAAATAAATAGGACGTGGTCCATTTTTCTTTGAAAATTCTACACTCCTTATCTACTTTTCTCCGTTTGGATAACGACATTTTGGCTAATGAGGGTGTAGCGGAGAGGTAGAGACCAAGGTATTAACAACGTCGTAACAAGCAGCAGATGGCGCATTGATACCAATTTCCCAGTTGATTAAATGTTCTCTCTTTTCTTCTATAACATCCCAACGGCAACCTTTTGGGACAATCTGGAATCTGGGCCCGATTGCGGGAAAACCGTAAGGCCAAGGTCAAAAGGGGCCGAAAGAGGGCACCCGGGGCTACGTTTTTAGGCCTCTTTGGTCCCGCTCGGCCCCACGGTTTGGTTGTGAAAAGCAAGATCACCACAAGGAAGTTAGAGCCTCTGATGGTGTCCCTAGAGGGGAGGACAGATTTGAGGATTTTTCAGATTTTTGCTAAAACGTCAACAGCGATTTAGGCCAAACGGTGCCACATTGGGCCTCGTGGCTCCAATGTGGCGAAGGTCCATCTTTCGTGCCCCGTTCATTGTTTGAATGGTGTTTCTCAGAGGTGTCGAGCGATTAGGCCCGTTAGCAGCCCTTTTTTGGCCTTCCCATTCATTTCTTATGGGACTGCGACTAATGAGAGAGACAAATACAAGAACGCATCCCGTGGTCAGTCCAGACGCGCTTGTCTTTTTTGAGCCCAATCCGTCGAACAACGTGGGACTAGTTAGATGCCAAAGTTTGTGAGAGAAACGGGAGAACTGTAAGTCGTGGAAAAAATATCCATGATAGTAACAGGTGGGGCTGCAGCTAACCCTTAGCCTATAATCAGTTGCCCGAAATCGGTTTTAATGTTACACCCAAATGGAGTCATTCTGTGGTCTGTGTCATTGACTGGCTTGCATATGGTGACACAGAATGGGTCAGATGGCACTGTATTGTTGACTGTAACTCTAACCATAAACCTTTCGAAATACATTTTGAAGGGGGGCCACCTACTGCCCCCTCCAGGAACCTGGGCTTTTGGGTTGAGTCCCTAAAAGCTGGCCTCTGAGCCCAAACTGAGGTTGAACAATGAAAATTTGAGCTCTCTATAGTAATGGCTTGGGCCTCTGAGGGCTCCTGAAGAAGAGAAACAGAGCACGAACATTAAGAGACACAAAGCTGGAGGGACCTGGCTGCGCTCTGGGGCCTGCTGACCGAATACCCTTAGGGTGAGCAGGACAGCTCTGGACACCCTAAGGGTACACACACCATCTGAAAGCTGAGAAATAGACCTATGCAACGATTTATGACAAGCCTAGGTTGACCTATAGGGGGCGACACAGCAGGTCAGAGATGGTGACACAACAGTACATCGTGGAGGCAGGAAAGCCTCTGTGGGGCTATGATTGTGTTTAACGTAATCCTCCACGTCAGCCATTTTTTTTGTTTTGGATAAGTGGAGACCCCAACTGGGCTGAAAAAAGCTAATAACAAACCTTTTGCTGCTGATAACAAACTGGTTACAGGTTCACTCCTTCATTTCTCTGTTCATTGATTTTCAGCTCTTACAAGGAAACGCAGCAGCAGCCTTGAACTCCTCCCACCTAATCGTAAGTTTCTGAATCAGACATGTTCTCCATGCTGCAGGTTTCCAGGATCTGAAGTCTGTGATGTGA
>JABUIW010012862.1:0-18764 GCA_013363375.1 Menidia beryllina | reverse complement strand
TTTCCGTTTGTCAAATAGTTGCGGAAACACCTGTTTTGTGGTGATGATGGTTTCCTGTGTGTTACATAAATATACCAGTAAAGATGATGGTAACCACAGGTCCAAAATGTGCAGAATTTGCACATGTACTCGAAAATGCCTTTTCCAAGTGCTATCTGACTCTTTTCTGATGACCTACAAGCATTTAAAATATAGTTTTTTATTTCACAGTTGATTTATTATTGTGGTGACAGTAAACATGTTTGCTGCACCCCAAAACTTTACTGAGATGTTGGTGGATGGTAAAACATACATTAGATCTGATCCAGCACAGGCTCAAAATGTGGACTGGGTTATGGCACAACAGCATCCGTCACTGCGTATGGAACCGTCTTTATGTAATACTTGTGGCCCCTCAAATATTTCTCACTACATGTGTTTGTTCAGGTCTGTTGCAAGTTTAGACCAGTTTTCAGCAGTATAACGCTAGTCTGGTTTGTATGATTAGAAAAAAATAAACAGGCTGCCGTCAGACTGCTGACATAATGTAATTTTATGAATTTCCTACATTAAGAAGAATGCCAGTTCCTTATCAGGCTTCGTTGATTTAATTTTGAACGAAGCTCGGTTTTTGTAGTGCCATTTCTCACTGTGGCTCCCACCCCACACAGTGACTGAAAGCCTTACGAATACCTTTGCGACTTATAGCACAATGTGAAGACACTCTCCTTCTTTTCTACAACTGTTCTCATGAATTAACACAAAAACTTTCATATTTAGTTGAAATTATTCTATTTGAGCCTCAATCAATCTTGAAAATCTGTTTATGTATACATTCACACACATACAATATGTATATCTGTGTGTGTGTGTGTGTACATATACCTTTTACGAGTGTGCACTTTGTTCTGTGACATGATATGGAGAAAATGGCAGCAGGTTGTGTTTTAATAACATAACATTTATAGAGGCCCTGGTACAGAACAAAATTCCAAGGTTGAAATTGTTGGTTAAAAAAGATGCTATGTGAGGAAAAAGAGGTAATAGATATACATCTAAAGATACGCATCAATACAGTATGTGTTTATACAATATAAAGGGATAATGTATGAAAACTTTTTTTTCCTCCAGATTCCACCCGGTATTGTGATTAGTCACCAAGTCAGTTTTTGTAATAGCATTTGACACTGTGGTTGCCATTCCATACACAGTGATGCATGCTTGTACAAAAACAATGGGCCGATGGGGTGTGTCATTAATGTTTCTGCTGTCTACATTTAGCAGATGTACATTCCTATTTTATTTCTGTTCTTATTTGGACAATAATAGCAACGTGATGCTGCTGATCATTTTATATATTAAGTTTGGAAACCTACATTTTGGATGATTTTCTGAAAAAAAACAGATTTAACTTAAACTAATTGAAGATAATTTCTACATAAGCTTTCAAGTATAATTTTATTTTATATTGTTTCTGTATCATCTACTGATTTTTTTTTATGTCATTACACACAGGAGGAAGTTTTTGTCATGGGATGGATTACTGTGGTTGCTATAGTATGCACTGAGGTTCAGCCCCTTACAAAAACTGACCTTACTGTGTTAGCTCTTCACTTGCTGTTGTTGTAGACATAAATACAAATACAATTAAAAAAAAAAAGAAGTCAGAATTCATTAAACAGTTAAATTTTTCTTGAGTGAACTTGGGTTTAACTTAAGTTCAGAACACATTCTTTATTGGCTTTTTGCATTGTGGCACTTGATACACGGTGATGCTTTATTGGATAATGTACATACATACACCTACATTATTTTAAACTGATCCAGCAAATGTCTTTATTCTTAGAAAAGTGATGGTTTTTGTTTAACTTTCGTTGATTTGTCAATGAAAATATGTTCATGAATCACTAATTAACTTTCTTAATCACAAATCTTTTTGCTTTTCAGATTTACTTTCTGATTTTTCTTTTCTTTAATCAATATTATTTGGTAATTACCACTATATGTGTTCAGTTTGCCTTTTTTGTGGGACAAGGTTTTTGCCATTGAATGTATCATTGTGGCCGCCACTCCATCCACTGTGGAACAGCCCCTTACAATAACTCACCTTAAAAACTATTCGAAAAGTATAATACTACAAGAAACACTGTCCAATATTCTGCTGATTACTTCTATACTGGATATGATATTTTTTTGTGTGTGATGGATTTGATATATCTGGGTTTCACTTTAGATTAAGACAGGTTTTTGACTGTTAGTGTACTTTATGATTGCTCCTCCATACGCAGTAATGCATGTTTGTACTGAAGACCTGACCTACTGTAGCTGATCATTGGTATTTCAATGTCAAATTTATTGTCATTTCTGCAATACATAAAAAGACATATTGAATAGCTGAAATTACAAGACTATTGGTTTCCTGGACAACACAGAATAAAGCATACAGCACAAAACTGACTAATTAAAGTCCTAATATAAGAGTAAAAGAGAATTTTAAATAAGTATTTTTGATTAAATAAATCAAATAAAAAGAATAAATTAGAAGTATATAAAACCGTGAAGGACGACTGGAATATAAATGTTAACTGTAACGATTGAAATACTATGAATGGGGTATTAGAGGTTACAAAACAATCAGGTTATAAAACTGGTTGGTACCATTTTTACTGGGAGGACTGGCACTTTTTAAAAAATGTTATTAGAGATATTTTGTGCATTCTTTACTGTAAATACAATTATTGAATCTGTAGATATTTGCTAATTTCAGATTCACCTGTAACCTTGAAATATATTTGCTTTCTTCTGTTTAAAATAGTTTTTGTTTCTTATTGGAAGGTTTTCGTCACAGGATGTATCACTGTGGCCGTAGTTATACACTGTGGAACAGCCCCTTACAATAACTTCACCTTAAGTGTCTGTTTTCACATAACTCATAACACACATAACCACAATAAAAAAGATTTGATAACCTACAATATCTAGTTGAATGCAATGATTTATGTGTATTAATTGACAGATTATTATCATTTTATATATTTAACTTATATGGGCTCACTTTTGTGTTATCAGAAATTACATGAAAGCTTTTGTATTTGGATCACAATAATTTCGAGTATTTTATTCGGTTTATGTGGAGCAGACGCACACTTATATTTGTATTTTGTGCTTTTCTGGAGCACAGCTTCAAGTTATATTGCTGTTTGTACATAGTAGGACTTTAAAAAATGAGTATATGCAATTGTAAACTCTTTAAATACTTGCTAAATGCATAACATCTATCTTTTCATTTTCTATCTCATATTGGTTTGTGTCATTTCCTGATAGAGGGTTTTTGCCATGGGTTGTATCACTGTGGCCGTAGCCACTATATGTACACCATGGCACATTCCATTACAATAACCATCCCCATATCAGATGTTCTTATCATTATCACTTGAACATACTTTATTTGCTTATTGTTCCAAAACAAACAAACAAAAAAATTAAAGGCACTCTAATATCTATCCAAAAAATTATTTCAGTGAACTTTACGACGTAGTATCAGGGCCACATTTGAAACTTTTTACGTCCTGATACCTGTGAAATTTAATGTCTCTTTGTTTGTGAAAGCTATTCTAAAGTACAAATCTACGAATTCCATGCTCCATGAACCTAATTTGATCAACTCTCGTCCTCAAAAGCAGGATAGAAAATGTACAACCTTATTCTGGTAATTTTTTTTCACTATATTTAAGAACGACTTTGATCTCGTAATTCATTTAAAATAAATATAAAATGTGGCCCGAATACTTCGTCGTAGAACTTCAATAGTTTATTTTTCTTCACAATCATTATTTCTCCAAAATATTAGTTGTGGGTACTGCATTACTTGCCTCATCAACGACCTTTATGAATATGTGGTGTTTTATCCGTCTTGTTGACTTAATTTGTTGTATCATTATACTGGACTTTTTATCTTCTTGTTTGATCCTGTTGAATGTAGGTTTTTGTCACAGGATGTATCACTGTGGCCGTTATAGTATACACTGTGGTACAGCCCACCACAAAAACCTTATTCAGCATACACTCTTAAGATATTCTCATATTCACCAAAGTTATTAAACAAAAGCAAATGAAAGATTGAGATTGTTATATTCAAATGGACAACTGATTCCATTTTGAATGGACAACACAGAAATATTAAAGTGGGACAGACTAAAACTGAGTGATATATCTAATATCTAACTAACAAAATTTTAAAAAATTATCTGTAAATTGGCCTGTTTTCTAATCTGTCAGATTATTTGAATGAGAAATTGTTTGTGTGAGCTTTTTTTAAGAATTAAGACGATTTTATTTGATGTTTTGATGTTTTTTTTCTTTGCTTTTCCTTTCCTTTATGATTATTCAGGTTAGAAATGTAATATCAACATTTCAGTGAATAAAACAATTCTGTGTTCTTGTCTTTTTTCTTAAATAGACATCGTAGGATAGGTTTTTGTATTGCCATATTTCACTGTGGCCCCAGTTAGACACTGTGGCAAACAGTCCTACAAAAACCTGTGGAACAGAGGGATGTTTCTTTAGAGCCTGTCTCATCTGCACAGAGGTCACCCTTTTTCCCTTTTTTAATTTTTAATTGTAATTATAATTTTTTTATGACAATATTCAATCGAGCCTATCTTAGAGTGAGACATTAAAAAGTGCACACACAGGGAAATAAAATACATTAAACTGAAAAAATACAATTTCCATATACATTGAGTCGCTTACTCATAAATAAAAATGCTCTCAGAAGTAGGCTTTCTTTACTCATTAACTAAATTTGAAGTGAATTTCTAAAAAAATTAAAATTAAATTATATTCCACAATACTTTTAAATGCTCTGAGGTTTTTGTCAAAGATTGAATCTCCTCGGTTCTGATAATTCACTGATACAGTCCAGCACAGAAACCCCACAGAAACTGCTTTGCACTGCAAATAGGACTTTTCTTGAACTATTTGATACAGTTCAGTTGTGTGTATGCATGTATGTGTGTGTATTTGATTTATATGTGGAATTTTAGTCATAAATCGATACTCTATTTTAACCTGTCCACATTCACTTTAGTGGATCCTCAAATTATGGGTGATTTATTTACATAAAAGTAAGTTTCAAAATATGTCAAGATGGAGATCCTTTGCCCCTACAAGCAACATAAAAAGGACACCACTGTCTTTTGCCTCATTTCTTAGTATTGATGAAATGGTAATGTCTATGAATTAAAGCAAACTTTATACTTTTGGAACAGTCAGCAATATTTTTCATGAGAAATTTAAGTGTGTCCATCACCTGCATCTTTCCATCTTTTAAAGTTGACTTTTACAACGTGGTTATTGCTGTGATATGGAACTTTTTATGAACGCAAGTGTAAGCAGTGACCCACAGATGGCAGCAAAAGCAAGACTTTTAAATTAAATCTCCAAAGTCATGAACCTCCAGAACAGGATAGAAATGGAGTAGAATAGAATAGTTCTGTCATTAATATCAACCTCGTTTGACAAGCATTTAGCAGACTGACGATCCAAAAAAAGTTGAAAAATATCTATTGTATTGGACAGACAGAAATGTCTAGAAATCCAGAAAAAAAATATGCTTCTTGTTACTGAATATGGACACAAAAAGCCTCTCTAGCTTACAAAATATTCCCCACTAGATGGTAGCATTCAGACATTTTCAGGCTTCCATTACTGAGCTGCTGTTTTCCCAACACACATTTTAAACGACAGAGGGTTGTATCTAAAGATCTTAATGATATGCTCATTACCAGAAACGGAACATAAAAATACAATTTCAAGAAATGGTTATAAACCCTTTGAACCTTGTAAAATGGCATACAAATTATTTTAGGCTGCTTTGGTGATGGTTGCTTGATACCCTCTAAGAAAATTAATGATTGAAATATAGAGTTTCTTCCCACCAAAATGAACTGAGAGGCTTTTACTAAAAGGAGATGCTTATTGGTGGAGGGAAATAGTAAAAATCATATATATCTTTCATTTATATTCCTAGACCCTTTCACATAAACATACACAATTTAAAAAGCTTTATTGAACCATTGAACCATTGAAAAGGATCAAAATTAGCAAAAAATGAACAACGCATCCCTTCAAACTCCTGAGAGAGAAGTAACGTGATCAGTTCAGGGTCAAATAAAAAAACTGGCAAACAGAGCAGAGAATTGATCAGAAGTTTTACGTCCATCCATCCATTGTGGAGGTTAGTGGAAACGTTACACATCCAGTTGAAATCATTGTGGATGTGTGTCCATTTTTTTCATTCTACTCCCCGACAGGAGAAAATTGTCTACTCATAGTATCTTGTAAGTGTGTTAGTGTTTCTTACATAATTGTAAACATGCTCTTTAAATTAGGTTCACCGTCATGACCGTCTGTGTCTTTCTGGCTTCTCAGTATTTGTGCAGGTATGTAATGTTTTGGGACACTGTGGGTCTACGTGCACAGAAATAAACAGCTGTGTCCTCAGGCTGCACATTCTGTCCTGTTATTGTCACAGTTCCTGCAGAAGTGTCTCTGCTGTAGCTGAACTTGTTCTTTAGGGCATTATTTTGGGCTAGGCTTCCATCATACCACATTGTAAAAATCCACTCCATTGTTCTTCCTTCACGCTGTCTGATCCAACCTGTTGCATAGCTGGTATCGGTCAAAGAATAACCAGAGACCCGACAGGTGATGGTCAAAGTCTGTCCAGGCTGAACAAGCTTTGATTCTGGCTGGATGAGATCAATACTGTAGACACCTGTGGAAAGACAAATCAACACAATCTCCATCATTCATGTGAATATTCAGGGTTTCTAATGTGATTATTAGTGTGAATCCACTGAAAACTCCTCACAGGATGCAGCTGCCAGCAGCAGAATCAGAGCTGCAGAGAACATGGTTGATGCTGAAGCTGAACTGATGTGAGCTCTGCTGACTCCAAGACAGTCCTCACATGCTTATGAATAACACGTGTTTGCATATTTGCAAAATAAACAAGTAGATTTAAATATCGTCGTTTTGCCTCACAAAATCATCAAGGGGAAGCACAAGCATAACTGTCTGGTATCATAGCAAAATATATATGTATATGTCTTTGTGCACATTTTAATAAATGGGTTTAGCAGTATCACGGCGAAGGATATGATCTGTTTAGCTGCATACTATTACATTTTCTGTATTTTTATTATTTGTTTTTTGTTTTTTTTGCAGTCAAGGGGAACAAAAGAAGGAGTTTCATGTTTTCGGTGTGTCTGAAAGGTTTTTAAATGATTTAATAATCGTCTGCGATAATTGACCAAATTGAAGTGAATTGTCAATTGAATTTCACAAAGTAGAAAAACTAAGCGAGAATTAAGGCCCCCTCATTTCTTTAAGTCCAAGAGGACACTACTGTAGGATTTTGTACAGCTGCTGAGATGAAGTCAGCCACTGTGGCTCTCGAGCACAATAATAAACAGCAGAATCTTCTATTTTCAGATTGCTCATTTGCAGTTTCAGCTGTTGCCTGCCGTCATCTCTGGAGACGGTGAACCGGCCCTGAACTGACTGTGAATAGAATCGCCTGCTTCCACTGCCACTGTCATGCCATGCAATCCACTCCAGGCCTTTTCCAGGAGCCTGCCTGATCCAAGCCATATAGTAGCTGCTCAGTGTTAATCCAGATGCCGTACATGTCAGCGTGTGGGATTCTCCAGGTTTTTTAACCGCTGCTTCAGACTCTGTCAGAGTCTGACTGTAAACTCCTGCTGATAGAAACAAGAAAACAGTGTCTTAAAATAGTGTCTTGTTCATCTGTTACTTACTAAACTCAAGATTTTATTCTGAAGTGTCTCTAACCTGCCCAGCAGATGGGTACAAGCAGAAAGACCTTCAGACAGTCCATCATGACAAACTGTGAGTCTGCTGTTCTGTTGTCCTCCGCTAACTATAAGTAGAGGTGGGAAAGGTCTTTTATTTACAATGACTCCTCCTCTTTAAAAAAAAATGGTTAGGCATTGGCTTAAACACTGTTTGCATTTTACCATTTCAATTTTTGTTATTCAAATCAAAACGAAACGTCAAGTATAGACAGAAAAAAAAATGTTGGCACATTTCAGTGATGGGCTGAAGATGAACTCATCCGTGTTTTTGTCACCTCCTTCCTCACATGTTCACAAATTGATATGGAGATGGATATATATGGATAATGAATGTAGGGTTAGGACTGGATGGTCCCTTTAATTGTGGATCCAACACATATACAGTACACATACAATAATAAACATCGGCATATCCTAACATGTTGTCGTCAGCTCCTCCATTGAGCTTTAAAAATTCTACTGAGATTTCACCAAATCCTGTGTGCCACATTCAAAAGGGAGGCTTTTGTGTCCACATTTTTCATGTGTGTTACTGAAGAAAAAATACTTAGCTATGAATGTTATCATTATCCAGGTTATTTATGGATCAACTTCCACAACTTAATTATGATACAGCTGGCAAAAAGTATAAAAATGAAAATATGGGACACAAAACAGTCAAGTTTGACAGCACAATAGTATATGTTGACCAACCCCACCAACAAGCAACGTTCTTGGAGCTTTTAAAGCTGAGTGATAAAGAAGCTCACTGGGTTTACATAAAACTAAAACTGCAGTTGATATATGTTGGAACAGAATTCACCAGTATTTTAACACTATTCAGATTGATGTTTTTAATTGTTTCCTAGACGTATTTTTCAACTGAAACAGTGGTGGACTTCTAAAAACAGATCATCCAACAAAGGCCTCTCATGACATTTTTACAAGAATTGTTTGCATCTGTTTACAAGGAGTTCTGTCCAATTCCAGCTGCAACACTGGAGCCAGTTGATGCCGTTTTGAAACTATTTGTGATGTGAGGGCTCCCTCTTTGGTGGCAAGTGTTAAGCCCTCAAGGGGTTTTTGTTAGTGTCTCCTGATGGTTTGTGTCAATGTGACCCTCTGGCACAGTAATAAACAGCAGAGTCTTCAGGCTGCATGTTCTGTCCATTTAGAGTCACCGTGTTGCTGGAAGAGTCTGCACTGATGATAAACTTGCTCCTCAGTGAATCTTTATAGTATGTGCCATATCCAACATGCGCACTACAAATCCACTCCAGTCCTTTTCCTGCAGGCTGTCTGATCCAATGAGAACGATAGGTAGTTATCGCATAAGTCACCTGACAGCTGATGGTCAGACTCTGACCTGGCTGAACAGTCACAGAGTCTGGCTGTGTCAGCTGTTCACACCTCACAGCTGTGGAGGAAAACATATAGAATATAGAATCAGAACAACAACAGTGAACAGTCAGTGTGCTGTGATCATACTGTCAGTGTCTCTGGCTCAGTGAGACTCACAGGATCCAGCAGCCAGCAGCAGCAGCACAGCTACAGAGAACATGTTGATCATCTGATGGAGCTTCTCTACTGATGCTGTAACTGAGCGTGACTGTCACTCTTTATAGCAGCCTCTCAGGGAATTTGTATTTGCATTTGCACACAAGCTATGAATAAACAAAAATACTCCAATGCAATCATCAGAAAATACTGACTGTACATTCTCTTAACTACAATGAACCACGTTCATATTTATGTGTTAATGATGAATTAACATGTTTTACTCCACAAGGGTGAAAAGCAAAACAAATTATAACATCAATATGCTAGGAAAGTCTTGTTGAGAAACTATTATTATCAGATTCTTCCTTGGATTCAGTGTAAGCATGCATGGTTGCTTTTTTTTTGTTTTGTTTTTTTTCTTTTTTGCCCGGTTTTCACTGTGTGGTATCTCTGTAGATTGATTTGGGGAAAAAAGCTGTACAACATAAGCCTAACATGCAGCTTTTCGGGCAGTGGGAGGAAGCCGGAAAACTCAGAAAGAACTCACACAGACATAGGGAGAACAAACAAAATCAATCAAGTCCTGGTTCCCCTGGGGACTCAAACCCAGAACCGTCTTTGTGTGAGGCGATGGTAGTAACACCAACACCACCGTGCCACCCAACTACAGTTCATTTAAGAACAATTTTTTCAAAGAAATTTCATGAAGTCCATATTCTAGTAATACTGACAAACTCTAATGGGCTTTTTTCTGTCATTTTTATTTCAGCCATTTATAAAAACTTTAACAGCAGCATGAATTAAATGTCATGTCAATCAAAAGTCAGCATTCAGTATGTAATTGATGTTGTCGATATGAAAACATGAGCAGGATTATTTTTCAGCATAAATTGCATTTATGTAAGATATCTGATCTATGTTAACAGCAATACACGGTGTCAAGATTTACGCAGATACTGGCACATGAAATATTTTCACTTTACAATTTGTTTCTGTTCTTGAAGTAAGTTGACCTCAGGAAAAGACTGATGTGAAAGACAACAGAGTGTTTGGGGACTGAGCACAGGAAAATAAGTGAGGGATTGTAACAAAGAATGAAAGACAGTTATATACATGTCATCACATATAAATTTGCTTTCATGTGTTGTGAAAACTCAGAGGATACCAAGAGCACATGACCACTTGTTTTTGTACAGCTCCTCCACTGTTTCAGTCACTGTGCTTCTTCGAGCACAGAAGTAAACAGCAGAATCTTCTGCTGTCAGACTCCTGATCTCCAGGTACTGAGTGCTGCTGGGCACATTCTCAGTCATGTGAAAACGGCTTTGAAAGGAACTGGCATAGCTAGCAGAGTTTGAACCAGTGCTCATCCTTCCAATCCACTCCAGACCTCTCCCTGGTCTCTGTCGTACCCAGTGGAGGTAGTGGCTTGTCATGCTGTAACCAGAAATGACACAGGACATCTTCACAGTTTCTCCAGGTCTTTTCACCTCAGATGCTGACTGGTCCAGTTTGATTTCACTTAAAACTCCTGAAAGAAAACAGATTATCAATTTATTATTTTTTTTTTTAAAGAAGTTAAACAACCTGAACACATAATATTTGCTCACCGTGTATGGAGAGAACGAAGCATAAACTCCATATTATTTCTTTATCCATTCTGTGAAAAAGTTCTACCAAACTATTGAAAACTAGTAGCTGATAGTTTCAGTGTTCTGCCGTAAACTGTGTGGTCTTGGACTATGGTTTCTTTATAAAGATGGAGATTTGCATGGACCTCCCTCAACAAAGACAATATGTTGATGTAAAAAAACCAAGAAGCAAAAAAAATTTAATCTATTTAAGCAGCATTTACAAAATGACAGAAAATAAACATAAACTACAGTATTAGCTTTAGACTAATCAATAAGAGTTATTTAGGAAAAAAAAATCCATGAGACATTCCAAAAGACATTATTTCATCAAAGAAACATTAAAAAAAAAACTTTGTCTACTTGAACTTTTTAAAAAGGTTTTATGAATTGTCTATATTTCTGAAAAGATGAAGAAGCCAGAGAGAACAAACTGATGATGACTCAAAGTCCAGAACAAGTTCACAAAAACTTTTATTCTCTTCTCTATCTTAACAAACTAAAGTAAAAATGACAAATGTTTACAGGAAAGGAAACAAAGATTTAGCTTTTATGGCAGCTGAAGTTAATTTTTTAAACTAATTTGAAAGCTGAAATAAGATTTCTTTTCTTTTGTTCTACAAAACGCATTGAAAGGTAAATTAAGTATGTTAATGATAACTTCCTTATTAAGGCATGAATATTTAAGTGAACACATTTGGTTGTGGCTTACTTCTCTTGATTCTATCAGTTTAGTCAGGTAAAAATGAAAGAACAAAAAAGAACACTCAATATATATATTGAGTATATAGTATATATTTTCAGATAGTTTCTAAACCTGGTTAAAAAATTTGGCCTGTTTGGTATTTGTCTTAATTTTCATAAAAAAGATAATATGGTCAGAAAATGAGCACAAAATCATGCTAGGAAGGATCAACAGAATACTGAAAACCACTCTCATTAAGTAGTTTACCAGGATGTCTGACTACACATGAGGGGGTGTCACAGTCCCAGCTGCTGTGTTTTGTGTACAGCTCTGCAGCTTCCTGAGTCAGTGTGGAGTTCGAGCACAATAATAGACTGCAGAGTCTTCAGTCGTCAATACGTTCATCTGCAGGTACACTTGATCCTTGTTGTTGTCTCTTGAAATGGTGAAACGGTTTTTGACAGATGTGGAATAATATGTTTTGCTTCCGCTGGGAGCAATAATGAAGGAAACCCACTCCAGTCCTTTCCCTGAGGCTTGTCTGATCCAGCTTATGTCTGCAACATGATCAGATATACCTGCATATGTACAGGTCAGTTTGTGGGACTCTCCAGGCTGCTTTATCACTGCTTCAGACTCAGTCAGAGTCTGACTGCAAACACCTGAGAGAGAAGCAGTGTGATCAGAGCAGAGTCAAACAGGAACACTGAAACAGAGCAGAGATATGACATTCACCAGAAACAGTTGAGAGCAGGAGAAACGTGACACATCCAGTTAAAGTCATTGTGGAAATGTGCTGTCTGTCCGTCTGTCTGTCTGGTGGTTTGTTCAAGTGAGTTAAATCCAGATGGTGAGGCAAAAAATTTGTTTAGACTCCTCCCCACACAAATTCTACCAAAAAAAAGTATGAAAATGATATTTACATTTCACATCTTAGTTACAGTTTTGATAGATGATAGATCAAAATAATGTGGCTCATTAAATAAAATCCATCTTACAATGACATAATGTCTTCTTTACGCCCATATTCGCATGAAGAATTAAAAACCCAGATGATACTTGTCTGCTCTCTAGAGTTTAATGAAAGGACTGCAACTTCCTTTATTTGAACAGCGTATGACCTGGGGTCAGGGTGTCCAACTCCAGTCCAGTTTATCCTGCTTCAACACACCTGATTTGCATCAATGTGCCATCAGCGGGCTTGTGCTCAACTTTTCAAGAGATTCCTTTAAATCAGTGAAAAAAAATCTACTGGCAGAAGATGCTTTTGATGATGAACCATAGAAGAATAATTATTTTGGAATCTTTACTTTTGTAGCAAACATAGTTTTTCTTTCTAATTTACTCTCATTATATTGGTCATTTTCATTAGATATAGAAAGAAAAAGAGTAATAGTGATAATTGAACATATTTCAACTTGATACACATCAGACATTGCTTTTTGTGACATTTATCATAAATGTGACTTTGGGTTAGTTAGAATTATGTGGAACTGTGTTTGTGTTTTTTCAGCTGTAACACAAATTAAATTTTAGTCGTCTTTACATGATTGCATTTGGCTGTATTTCACTGGTTTCTCAGTATTTGTACAGGTATATGGGGTTTTGTGTCACTGTGGCTCAACGTGCACAGTAATAAACAGCTGTGTCCTCAGGCTGCACATTCTGTCCTGTTATTGTCAAAGTTCCTGCAGAAGTGTCTCTGCTGCCACTGAACTTGTTCTTTAGGGCATTATTTTGGGCTAGGCTTCCATCATACCACATTGTAAAAATCCACTCCATTGCTCTTCCTTCACGCTGTCTGATCCAACCTGTTGCATAGTCAGTCAAAGAATAACCAGAGACCCGACAGGTGATGGTCAAAGTCTGTCCAGGCTGAACAAGCTTTGATTCTGGCTGGATGAGTTCAATACTGTAGACACCTGTGGAAAGACAAATCAACACGATCTCCATCATTCATGTCAATATTCAGACATTGTAATGTGATTATTAGTGTGAATCCACTGAAAGCTCCTCACAGGATGCAGCTGCCAGCAGCAGAATCAGAGCTGCAGAGAACATGGTTGATGCTGAAGCTGAACTGATGTGAGCTCTGCTGCCCTCTCTCTGACACACTGACACTCACTTCCTTTTAAGTTACCTTTATTTGCATGACATATTCCATGACTGTAGATTTTGCATAAAAAGCTTCTTTTTCAATTCAAAGTACCTCGGATTCTGAGGTTAAACTGATCCCAAATGACATAACTGTGCTCTCAACATTTCTTTTCAATCTTACAACTTTCAAAATTGAATAATATCTTAGAATAAAGACTGAGAAACTAATTTGTGTATGTGAACGTTGAACTGTTGAAAAGCTGCTGCATTACGAAAATATAAAACCTGTTTTAATCACACAATACGGATAAACGATATAACTTTAAATATGGATATTTTTAGTGGTAAAAGCGAGAGTAGTTTTTGTATGGCCTCCCTTATTGTGCACATCACTGTGTCTCTCCGGGCACAGTAATACACAGCTGTGTCCTCAGCCTTCAGACTGTTCATCTGTAAATAAACCTGACTTCTGGAGTCATCTCTGGAGATGGTGAATCTGCCCTTCACTGAATCAGAGTAATAGATAGGAGTGCTGGATGTGTGCACCAAGGCAATCCATTCCAGTCTTTTACCAGGAGCCTGTCTTACCCAGTTCCAAACTGAGCTACGAAAGTCAAATCCAGATGTTGTGCAAACCAGCTTGTGGGACTCTTCTAGTTGTTTCACAACTGGGTCGGATTCTGTAATGCTCCAACCATCAACACTAGTCGAAATTAACAGAGTAACCAGCAAGAATGTCAGCTCTAATTCAGCCATGGTGACAGTGAGCGTTTGAAATAGATGAGCACGCACGCCTTTTATGTTAAAATCTAGATCTGTTTGCATGTTTTCATTTCCACTTTTAGTGGAAAATGAGCTGGGAGGAGTCAAATTTTAGTTGCAAGGCAAATAACATGGTCAAAAGTTTCTTATTCAGTTTGTGAACAATAAGATTAAAAAAATATTAATGTGAAAATATAGAACTGACTAATACACATGCAATCAGGCATTATTAGACAAAAGATACTTTAATATCTTTGTGTAAGAGTGTATAGACAAATGATAGTTTGTTATCACACTATGGACATTTGTGAGTTATAGCTAAAAATTATACACAAAATGAATTTTTTTTTCTGGTTCAATCTTCAGCCAGGGTCTGACTGTAGTGCAAAAGCTGTTCAGGAATAATTTCTTTATATTGAATCTGGATCTCTCACCAAATGAGACGATTCTAAACCATTGTGTGGACTGTGTAGAGGTGGTTTGAGAATATCATCTGACATCTGGAAACAGTAGGAGGTGCACTTGTATAATGTTTCATATTTTGAATCACTACTTCAGAAACAAACATGTTTTTTCTCTTAATATCATTGAATATATTCAAAGACTTTGTATGTTCTGCAAATTTCAAATGTAGCTTTAAAAAGTACAGATAGGGCTATCATATATATCATTAAATATCACTTCTTGATGTGATCATTTATACTCATTTTTCTCAGCATTTTTGTCTAAATCGGTTAATTACCATGTGACAGTCTAGAGTGTGATGTATAGAGAGTTCTCCCTGGTCTCTGTTGTGTGCAGTTAATGTAGTACTGAGAATGTGACTTCAAACCCGCATTGCTCACATTCCAGATTACATCCTTACTATCTGTACAAGTCTTCTGACATCAAAAGAAAAAAAAAAGGAAAATTATCCTTTTATTGAGGTTTCTTGTATGACACATCTTCACTACAAGATTTTGGTACAGTTTTTTTTTTCCACTCTCGGTCACTGTGGTTTCGAGTACAATAAGAAACAGCAGAATCCTCAGTCTTTAGACTTTATATATGCAGAGACAGCTGCTGTTTGCTGTCGTCTCTAGAGATGGTGAACCGACCTTGAGCTGACTGAGAGTAGTATTTTTTGCCACCATCAGTGGTGGTAGCAATCCACTCCAGTCATTTTCCAGGAGCCTGTCTGAGCCAGTTCATCCAGTAGCTGCTGAATGAGAATCCCGAGGCTGTGCATGTTAATATGTGAGAGCTTCCAGGACTTTTAACCACTGGTTCAGATTCTGTCAGATCCTTACCATAAACGCATGTAAAAAAAAAAGAAAGAAAGCAATTTATCCAGTTCAAAAGACAAAATAACAGCGACATCCCTGATAATCTTCACCTGTCCTGCAGATAGTGATCAGCGGCAGCCCTGTGATACAGTCCATCATGTTGGCCTGAGAGCCTCCTGTTCTGTTCTCATTACATCATACAGATAAGTAGATGTTGGAGATTTCTGAATTTTGCATAAACTCCTCACAGGATGGAAAGAAACAAACCACTGCTGCCTCAAACCAAACTGTGATTTCATTAAGATATTTCATGGTGGGACACGATTTTGGAAAATTTAACTGATTAGAGGCTTTCTTATCAAGAAATTGTCTTTGATCAGATAGATACAATAAGTCCATGAAAAGCCTGGTGGACACCTGTGTGGGTGTGATCCTCCTTTGAATGGAGCAGTCAGTTTGTGGACAATATAGTTGGATTCAGGTGAGCAAAAATGTCATTTCTGAAGGCTTGTTAGCTGAGAGGATGTGCACACCTCAGACAGCAGGACAGACGGTAACCCATGCTCTTTGAGAGTGTGTGTCAGACAGTGAAAGCCCACCGGTGTGGAGGTCAGTGGCCTAAGATGAGCTGCTCCTGCCTGTGTGTAGTTTTGTACAGCACATTCATACATTGGGTGACAATAGTAGCACCTGTGCGGAGGATAATCCTTTCTGATTGCCAGCTGAAATGTGCTGATCAAAACAACATGAACTACGGTGCCATAGAAATGTCTGTAAATTCAACTCCTGATTCAGGGTTGACAGAGTTTCAAAGCAAAAAAACCTGTTAAAAAGATTAATGATTTTAGTGATAATGCAACTTTAAAAAGATTTGGAACTGTACCTGAAAATTCTCATATCTAAAGAAGAGAAACTTTTTGATTGGATGTTCAGCTTCTGAAGGGCATTTTTAAAGATTTGTGTTGACACCTGTCTTTTTTTTATCTTTGAGTAGCTTGTGAGGAGAAGATAGATGCCAAAGTGGTGTAAGTGTACCCACGTTACTGGTGTGATGGCTCCTCCTGCTGTCTTGTGTTACATGTGTAATTTATTTCAGATGGATTTTGAACAGCGACTCTGTGTCTCTCGAGCACAATAATAAACAGCAGAGTCTTCAGGTTTCAGACTGTTCATCTGCAGAAACAGCTGCTCTCTGCCATTGTCTCTGGAGACAGTAAACCGGCCTTGAACTGACTGAGGGTAGTATTGGCGATTGCTACCAGCTTCAGTAGCAACCCACTCCAGCCCTTTTCCAGGAGCCTGTCTGACCCAGCCCATCCAATAGCTGCTAAAGGACAGTCCAGAGGTTGTGCAGGTCAATCTATGAGATTCTCCTGGATTTTTAACCACTGGTTCAGACTGGGTCAGAGTCTGACCATCAACACCTGTAAATGCAAGGGGAAAAACATCACAGGGTGTAAACTGTAAGCTTGCGGTAGCTTAAATGAAAATGATTTAGATTAGTGATAATCTTCACCTGCCCAGCAGAGAGTTAAAAGCAGCAGCTGTGTCCTGTAACTCCACATGTTGAACTCTGAGTCCACTCATGTGTCAGAGACGCTCCTGTCACATAAGAGATGGAAGACATCTCAAATTTGCATTGACTCCACCTAATATTGAAAGAAAGATGATTACTGGATTTTAACTCTGGTCTGTTGAAATTTCTAAACTTTAAAAAAACATAATCAAAGTATTCATTATAATATGGTTATTTTCCTGAGAAACAAAATGAGTTAAGCCTTGTTTCCCAACTTTTTTTATATATTCATCATAAGATATAATATAAGCTCTATATCACTTTCTGATGATATAGGACTGAAGTGGTAGAAAGGTCATGCCAAATGTATTTTAAGGCAGAAGCACAAAGGCTCAATTTATTGGTTTGCCAAAGTCTTTTTCAGCCTTTATCCTTGATTCTCCTGCAGTTATGCACAAGATTCTACAAATTAAATAGGCGTAGTTTCCATAAAAGCAAAGACTGTTTGATCATAACAGTTTTTATGAGAAATAGAAAAGGATTTTAAAAAATGAACAAAAACATACAGACGGAAAATTAAATCAAAGGATTTATTTTTTCATTTCTAACAGATGTGTCAAAAACTAGCTGGTTTTACATATTACACATTTACGATTCCTGTAGCTGGGATTTTGTTCTGGTATGTTGGTGGTTTTTGTCACTGTGGGTCTACGTGCACAGAAATAAACAGCTGTGTCCTCAGGCTGCACATTCTGTCCTGTTATTGTCACAGTTCCTGCAGACATGTCTCTGCTGTAACTGAACTTGTTCTTTAAAGCATCGTTTTGATGAAAGCTGCCACTGCTTCCTCCCCACTGATGAAAAATCCACTCCATTGCTCTTCCTTCACGCTGTCTGATCCAACCTGTTGCATAGCTGCTATGAGTCACTGAATAACCAGAGACCCGACAGGTGATGGTCAAAGTCTGTCCAGGCTGAACAAGCTTTGATTCTGGCTGGATGAGATCAATACTGTACACACCTGTGAAAAGACAAATCAACACGATCTCCATCATTCATGTGAATATTCAGACATTCTAATGTGATTATTAGTGTGAATCCACTGAGATCTCCTCACAGGATACAGCTGCCAGCAGCAGAATCAGAGCTGCAGAGAACATGGTTGATGCTGAAGCTGAACTGATGTGAGCTCTGCTGCCCTCTCTCTGACACACTTCCTTTTAAGTTACCTTTATTTGCATATTGCTGAATGCATATTTTGTGATTCAAATGCAGTCAATCACAATTTGATTCCATCATAAGTTAAAATGTTGAGTAAAACATAAGTGAGAGAAAAAATTAACATCTAAAACGATTTTTGGTGTGTGGAACACAGCTCTATTGCAATTTATATTTGGAACGTCAATTAATTGACTAATAGAACAAAACAATGTAATAATAATAAAACATTCTATAAGTATGTATAGTAAC
>JABUIW010012206.1:0-11869 GCA_013363375.1 Menidia beryllina | reverse complement strand
GAATCATGGGTTTTCTGTCCACCAAAACCTCCTGAAGGAGAACGTCTGTTTGTGACCTCAAGCTGAAGTGAACCTGGGTTTGGTTTAAGGAAAATGATTCCCAAAGACAGCAGTTCCCTGAGTCCCCCCCCTAATGCCAGCGACCTCTGGAGCCACAGGACAGTCAGATAGGAATGTAGTACTATTTGTAGCTCCACAAAAATATTGAACACTAAATTCTTCTCTCACACATGAATCAGATAAATTGAGCAGTTTAGAACTGTTTCTGTGAGACTGAATGTGAAAGCTGTGAGTGCAAATCATTGTGAATAAAACTCTCATTTCTATGACTATGAAGTTTTAACTGCTGTGGACATAAATTCAAGTTTGTGAGTAAAAGTGAAAAAATGCTTAAATGGCGTCACAGATGGGACTAAAGGAACCCTGATTAACCTGCATCCTGTTCAGCTCACATCTTTTATTCTTTATTCAGGTTGCAGCTCTGCAGGTTGTCAGAGAGCAGCTGTGCTCCTCTGGCCTCAGCTCTGAAGTCCAACCCCTCCCATCTGACAGAACTAGACCTGAGCTACAACTTCCTGAAGCAGTCAGATGTCCACCAGCTGTTGGATCTGCAGCAGAGTCCACACAACAAACTGCAGACTGTGAGGTCAGTAGGCAGGTCCATATGAACTAAACCCAGTTGGTACCAGAGCAAAGATCCAGTTTCCTGTGAACCTGCAGCCTTCTCAGTGTGAAGCTGTGAGAGCAGAATGAGGTCAGGCTTTTTCAGCAGAGTCAGCAGAAAGAGCCAAAAGGATGGTGCTGAAAGCCTCTGCAGGTGTGTGAGCTTCCAGCTCCAACATGTAAACATGAGAGCTGACAGGAAGCTGCTCTGAACAGGACTGAAGTCCCTGCTGCTCTTTCTGCTGGATGCTGCTCCCTGCTGACAGCTGAGGAACAAACACTCCTTTATCTGCTCTGGTTCTGCTTCTCTCTGCAGATGGAAGTGGTGAAGAGGAGGATGAGAGCTGAGAGGAAGATCTGAGTCCTGCTGATCCACAGAAGATGAAGCAGTACCAGCTTGTGTGCAGACAGACTCTGATGAGGATCAAGTTTGTTCCTGTTCTGGGCTTTTCCTTTTTTGAAGTGGCCTCAACCCGACGTCCTTTGGGCTGCAGGCTGAGGCCCACAGCCATTAGTGAAACACAGAAATTCCCAACGCTCCACCCCCCCACCACCCCTCTCCTCCATCTCTCCTTCCACTCACGCCACCACAACCCACCAAACATACCCCCCTTCTCCTCTCACTCCAGAGCCAGCTGCTCCTCCTCTTGATGACCTGACCAGATCCAGGTCCCTGACCAGCAGCCCCCCCTCACTTCCTTTAAACAGACACCTGCTCCCTTTCCCCTGTGGGGGCCTCATGGTCTCTGAGCTCATTCTGGATTGGTTGTTGGGGATTAGGGTAGTGGCTGGTCATTGGAGGTGGTGGACACCTGGTGTGAAAGCTGCTGTAGAAATAAGCTCTGAGCATTTCCTCTCTGTCCTGTGTTGAGTTGCTGGGTTTGTTGTGGCCATTTAAGTTGACTTTTTGTAATTCACATGTTCTGTTTAATTTTAAATGGTTCAAATATATTTGAGTTTGTACAGAACCATTTTGAATTTAATTGTCAGGAGTTATTAGGATTCATTTGGTATTTTTTAAGCTCCTCCCATTAATTTGGGAGGGTAAGAACAGCCAGGGTATATCTGGATGGGGGTTGTGGTTTGTAAGGAGCAATGTCAGGTGTGATGACGGGAGATTTTTTTTGATCACGCTACACTTTTGTGTTACCTTTTCGGTCTCCTTTTTTACTTTTCATTTGCAAAAAAGTTAGAATGGAATTTTGGTTGTTATTTCCCTATAATTTTACAAGAAATAAAAGGAACGTGCGTCAAAACCACAAATCACCTGTTGCCACCGACGGCTTTTTCCTTGTTGGAAGAATTTGGTTTGTAAAAATTAAAAGACCGTGACAGGGTTTGTTCCGGCTTTGCTGATTCATTTCTGTTCATCTATAGTATTCATGTCTTCATTTATATTTAGTTTCATCTTACATTTACACACCAGTTCATTGCAAACATGACTGATGGGTTGACATACAAAGTTAGTTTAAGTGAATAAATGCTGTTTTGTGGTTTAAAGACGTGTGGTCTCCATCTTTAGTCTCCACCTCTGAGCCAGGTTGGGACTCCCTTCAAACAGGTTTTGAAGGGTAAGAACAGAAAAGACTGCAGTCTGAGAGCTTTAGAAAACATCTTTACTGGAGACTCCAACCGTCCAGACATCCTCCTTCTCAGTTCCCTACAGGTCACCAGCTTTCCTGGAGACACCTTCAAGCAGGCGGAGGCCATCTTGTTGGGTGCCACGGCAACCACCCAGGTGAGGAAACTGGTGACGCTGGCCCAGACCCAGATGTGCAGTCAGAGGCAGAAGAACCAGGCTCATTCATGTCCAGCTACTTCTGTACTACAGAACCTACTTTTGATTGGAGTCTGTTCAGCCCTCCACTTCACTGGACTGACACCAGAACTCTGACTCTGCTTTTAGCTGTGTGTTCAGCCTGAGCAGATCCTGATCTGAACAAAGCTTTCAAACACACTGTCTGTTTTTGGCTGAGCTGAACATTTGAAGGCAGCATGTGCATGTCTGTGCTCTAAAATTGGCATTGACTCCTTCATTTGCTGCCTTAAATGAAGGAAAACTGAAGAAACGCTTCCTTTTTTCCTGCTGTAGTTACACCAAACTGCCACAGCGTCGCTGTAGTCAGACTGTACTGCATGGCCTCTGGTCAAAGCTGAAAAAGTCAAGAGTCACTGAAACATAAAACACAGCCCAAATAAGGTCATTACTGAGCACATCTATTTTCCTTGACATACAGTAAATTGAAATCTACACTAAATGTTTAAAAAAACAATGTATGTCAAACACAGAAAAATAGCAGAAAACAGTCACAGCGACAGAAAACCTTGTGAAAAATGAATCACGTGTCCAGTATCAGCCTTCAGTTATTAGTTACTTTTACCTCGTTATCTGCTCCATAACGAGGTACCAAAATACCTTCAACTCACCAAAAATTCAACTTAACTAAGAAGAAGTCCTCAGGTAACAAACTGCTATAATTACAATTAGTTTCAGATGGGAAAATGTATGTAAGTTTTCTTTGCCTTTAACATCTAATTCAGCTGTGACAAAAAACATCAGTTTAAACATATTTCTCCAGGGAAATAAAATATTTTTTTCCCACATTGATGCGGAAAAATCTCAAACCTAAACATTTTACTATTCCACACTTGCTGAATTTCTACCCATCTGATAAAGAAAACAAACAGTTTTAAATGCAGAAGTGTAAAGTTTCAAACTTTGCTTTGGCAGTGTTCACACAGTGAGCCTCACAGTGAACATGAACTCTTATGTCAGATCCAGAACATCAGCAGAGCTGCTCTGTGCTCAGAGAGCTTCATGGACTGAGTTATGACGAAGATTACCCCCCCAAAAAAACATTATTCACTGTACGATGGGCATGATTACTGGAGGACTTCTCTCATTTATATCTAGAGTTAATAATCTGTCAACTATCTATTCATATATTTCTATAATATTTATCAAATGATTCTCTCTGAGCATTGTATCTATGCCAGTTTTTTAATGAATCCATTATTATAATGCAAATGCATTTATAAAACTTATCAAATCACTTTCTTATCTAGTCTCCTTGTAAAGTCTCCGTGTAAAAATTACTCCTAAAAATAAACCGGCAGACAAAGATTCAATATGAATCTGTCATCTGCTTTGGGATTCCTGTTTTAATAAAATGCAAGCATTAAAATATCTGCATTTAAAGAACAAAAAGAAGAATCAAAAATTCTACAGCAGAAATGTGTCCATCCTATTGTTTTTCTGCTGTAAAACCTTTGATCAGAGGAAAAAAAAGAAAAATAATAATACAATGTTTTTAACAGAGTTCTATGATCATAATCATGTAAAAAAATGAGGCATTATTCTCAGTAAATGAGGTCTATTCTACCATAAGTTACATAAATAAGTGTCAGATGTGTGTTAATGTGCTGGAAACAAGTGAAGTCAGAGCAGAAACTAGAATATGTGGTGATGGTTTGGATGAAGAAATTATTGAAGTTAGTTGGCAAAGATTGAGGGAAGCAAAGCATTCAAAACATATAACGGATTTTACAATTGTTCTCCCGGTTTATGAGTCTAAAGATAAGTCGATGCCAGTTGAGGGCAAGTCTTGGTGGATTTTGTTTCTAAGAAGAAGAAAGAAGCTCATGAAATCATGACGAGTGAGAGCTATGGGAGTACTTGACTCAATAGATTTATACATTTGATAAACGAGCATCAGTGACGCTTAAAGAGAATGCAGACAGCAGTGCCTGATATTTTGTTAGATCTTCTGGACTTTGGGATTTTTGCCATTTCCTTCTGAGAGGCTCGGGCAGGTTTAGTGGATAGCTTGTCTTTGGGTGGAAAAGATGCTGTCAATTGCGTTGAGAGACCAGCCAACAAAATCCATGGTTAGGCTTTAGAATTAAATAAGATTAAAAGATACATTAAATGATGAATAATTGAAATAATAATAACTGTCCTGCTGGAGTCTTTCTCCAAAGCCTCCTCTGACAGACACACTGATCCAGCTCCACACTTTCAGCAGCTCATTGGCTGCAGATCCTCTGCTTCCTGGTTCAGCTTCTGCTTTACTTCTGTGTGCTGCCTGTAGAGAGCCTCCTCCAGCCCTTTACAGCCTGGAGCTGCTGCCCCGGGGGTTTGTATTAGAGAACAGTCTTAGCCTGTGTCTGAGGAAGCAAGGGATCATTTTATTGAGAGCAAACTTCATCAGGTGAGAGCGTCCACCATGCCGACGTGCAGAGCAAGACAACAACTGCTACCTCTCAGAAAGCTGAGAATAACAGGAGACCATCACCAAGAGAGCTGAGCATGTGACCAGAGCCAAACGTTTCTGTCACAGCTGCGTTCTTCCAGGATCCACACGGCGTTTCTCCAGTGGAAGCCTCACTGGTTGTGTTTCTCTGCAGCAGCTTCAGAGCATTCAGCTCATGTCAGCTGCTGCTAGTTTGCTGCTCATGAAACAAACTGTGAGGATCCTCACTGTTCCAGAGAGGGCCCCACATGTGGAAAGAACCAGTCCTGGGCAGCTCCCCGCCCTCCAGCATCCATTCCCTCTCTCTAAAGCAGAGACAGTTCAGCCTGGTCCAGAACTTAACTGACCTGTTCAGGGGTCAGAGCTAACTGTAAAAAAAAATACAGCTTTTGTAAAAATCTCAACTGTCCCACCAAAGATGAACCTCTTGGTGAGCTTTACTGTAAAAAACAGATCTGTTCTCCTTACAAACTTTGAGAGTTTAATTATGTTTTTAAATGAAAGAGCAACAGGGTTTCCTTGATAATAATCAAAATTGCTTATTTTCTTCCATCAACAGCTGTGACTTAGCTCTGCTTCAAACTTCTCTCTAGGATGAAGAGTGTGAGGAAACAATGTCTGCTGCCTTCACAGACGGGGGTCAGGAAGGCCTACTGAGGCAACATGTTGTGTTACTGATGGTTCACTTCCCATTTCTGAACATTCTGGTGAAGCATTCAGCCTCCTCTGAAGTGTTAACACATTGTCCTTGTTAGCAGAGCGTGGTTGGGCAGCAGCAGGAGGGTCCCTCAGCTTCCACCGCACAGACAGATGCTCAGTATCTCCAGAGCCTCATTCTGTGACGTTCAGATGCAGCTGTGTGATTTAATGTCCTGCTGCTGGATCCCACCTACCTGTTAAAGGACTGAACAGAATTCTCCTTCTGACAAAAAATACATTTATTGTGTTCCAGATTAGGAGGATCTGGAAAATAACAAGGCCCTGTTTACTAAAAACTCTGATGTAAGGTTCCTGAGTTCACATGTCAAACAGCAGACATTCAACCACTTATGCAAGAAAGCCTCTATAAAGTTACACTATAGTGTGTTGCGTGTAAAATCTAAGAGTAAAACATGTATTTGATGTGTATCAGTCACTACCTTCCCATAATAAAAATGTTCAAACTGGATACACATAAGATTTACTTCATGCTTTAGTTTGTGTTGCACTGGAAGCAGCCTGAATGTCATCAGGTTTGTACTGAATGGCTCTCACTCTGGTATTCAGAGGAGACTGGGGGACCATCACCAGCAGCTTTGTTCACTATAATGGGGAGAAAGCTCTTTGCTCACAGTATCTTTTTGGTTTGTTGTCTCATCTATGCAAATCCATGTTTGGTTTCACTACTTTCTACAGTAATGACATCAGACTTGCTTCCAGTAATTACAATGGGCCCATCTGAAGGACCTCATATAGTTATTTACCCTATAATGTCCACTGGTCCCAAAAAGACTTTACTAGAAAAACATGAAGTAATGTGCATCCTGAGCTCAGAGCAGCTCTGCTGATGGCAGCACTGTGAGCTGCCCTCTTCCTTCATCAGCAGGAGGAGAAACATCCATGACATCCAAAATCCTTACAGAAAAGTCCCATTATGAAAAGGGTCACACACAGGTTTCTCAGCACAGAAACAGAACATTTACATCTAAATATTTAAAACCATTCACTAATTTTGTTATTCAGCCAGTAAGACCATTCACAGCAAACAATCACAGAATATTTACAGTATACAGAGCTTCATCTTCTTATGTTTAGGGTCAACTATACAATATAACGTATATATTTTTATGTCTTTTTGGTGGGCATTGAGCCACATTTGGACAGATGCTGCAATGAGATACGTTAAAACATTTCCTCGAACTAAGGATACCTGTTATAAGTCCATGCTAAAAACTGAGCTATCAAAGGAATGCATTCATTGGTGCCTCTCATCAGACCAACCCATCCTTAGCCAGAATGACCAGTCTCCAAAAATCAACAAACTTTATTCAACCAATACATATAAAACCAAATAAATATTTAAATTCCAGATTTACTATTGGTCGATGAATTCATCAAAACTGCTCCAGTGGCACATCCTCGTTAGTATAGTGGAGAGTATCCCCCGCCTTTCACGTGGGGTTCAATTCCCTGACGGGGAGATGACTGTCTTTTCTTTTCTTCTTTTTATATGAAGTGATTAAAAAAACCTATCAAAATCATTTTGGTTTAGAAGGTTGAAGATGACCTGGGTCTGTTGCACATTAATGTACAGAGGAGAAGGCTTTCAAATGGCTCAGAGCAATAGAAACAACATGCATGTCAGTGCCTTTCACTAAGAAAATCAAAAGACTCACAGGTCTAAAATGAGCCTAACATGTACAAATTTAACCCAAGGCTAGACTTATTTTTTAAGAACCTTGTATTTCCTAATGCTGTATGTATTGATATATCCCTGACTTCTTTGTGAGGAAATCATAAAATCCAAAGAGTTGTGTGGAAGCTTTTCCTCCTCACTAACTCTGACAGCATCTTCTGAACTGGTCTAGTGAGGAGCTGCGTTGGCCGGGAATCGAACCCAGGTCAACTGCTTGGAAGGCAGCTATGCTAACCACTATACCACCAACGCCATGCATCACTAAGAGGAACGTATGAAAATGACCCTCAACCATACACAAATGAACTCCTTTTAGATATGATTAGCTAACTATGTAACTGCCAGGTCTTTCCAGTTCAGGTTTAAAATCACCCACAAGGGAACTATCATGATAACCTGTATTGCCTATCAGAAGTACACATAGAAATACATTTAGAATGACTAGCTGCAGATGTGCATAAATCAGGGTGGGCTCAAACCTCCATCTTTTCAGTTAACAGCTGAACACACTGCCTGCTTGTGCCACAGAGACTGCTGATGGATTATTGTGGACCTTCTCCTCAGTGTGCTGTTTGTAGCTGTGTCTGCTGGCCCCCTTCTTCAGGTCTCTCTGGGCCCTGTAAAAAAATGCATAATCCATGGTATAGTATGCATCATCTCCATCAGGCACCCACACAGTGGACGGGGTGAGTGGGTAATTTTAAACTGACCTGGAAAAACCGTGCAGTTATATAGATAACTGATCATGTCTAAAAGGAGTTCATTTGTGTGAGCTCTTTGCCCATTGTCATACGTACATCTTAGTGATGTATAGTGTTGGTGGTATGGTGGTTAGCATAGCTGCCTTCCAAGCAGTTGACCCGGGTTTGATTCCCGGCCAACGCAGCCCCTCTTTAGACCTACCACTGGGGAGTTCAGAAGATGCTATAAAAGTGAGTGAGGAGGTAAAGATGTTCCCACAATTGCTTGGATTTTATTATTATATATAAATGTAACCAATATTAGATTTACAGTATTATGAAATACCAGGTTCTTTAAATGTATCATCATGGTTTTTCCAGTTTGGGATTCAGATTCCTGCGGCAAACCTGAACGCATCACCGGCTGCCCCAGCTGTACCTGAGGGCGTGAGAGACCATAAACGGGAGAGAGACAGAAGCAGAAAACTCCTTCTGCTGTAAAGCAGCTGTTAGCGCTCAGCACATGATTAGAGCTGCTGAAAATGGGTGGAAACTGCTGTTAGCAGCGAACTAAGAGTGGAGGAACTGTGGAAAATGAAGGGCGATATATACATGTCCACTAGGGAGTGCAGTGTTACCTGGTGGGAATGTTAGTTATGGTGAAGAAGTGAATAAGCCTTGTGTATTTCCAGTGAGGAAATACACATTGTGATGGAAGATTACTGTGTTACTTATTGGAAATAAACATTTTCCATGGTAAATACAGAAGCCTCCTGTGAGTCACCACAAAGAGTATCTATCTGGAAGATGCCAAAGACTCAGTCAGTTTTCTGACCTATTCTGTTGAGTTAGCTTTGGTCAATTAGCATTGTCATTGTTCAATGCATCAGAAAATCAGCTGTGGATGCTTTCTGCGTGTCAGGACAGGGGACAGGGATGCTTTCTGTACCAGGAACCAAGCCGAAAGGAAACCCATCTGAGAGCTCCTTATCCTTTATTTTGACACTTTTTTCTGCTTGATCCTCAGGTTGGTTGGTTTTGGCCAAGAGTGATTGACAGTTGGAACATTGGAAGTAAAGTGGTTTATTTAATGTTTTGTTTTTCCTAATTTTGTGAGCTATTGCGATACTTTGTTTTACATCCATTTTGGTTTGAAACATTTTTGAGTAAATTGTTTTTGAAGAACTTTCTGCTTTATCAGAAGGTGAATGAAACTCATCAGGATGTCTAGATAAAGAAATGTTTCTGTGTCCTAAACTGTGGTCCTGTGTGGTGTGTGGGTTGGAGGCCTTTTCACACTGGCTCAATAAACGAGCAGCCAATTAATGGCTGTTGTGATATTTCACATTTTGCTTGTGCCACAGAGACTGCTGATGGATTGTTGTGGTGTCTCCTAAACTGTGGTCCTGTGTGGTGTGTGGGCTGGAGGTCTTATTTACTCTCTTGCAGAGCCTGCTACTGCCAGTCCGCTTTCCCAAACCTAGAAGATCAGTGAGCCTGAATCTGAGTAACCCTGTGATAATCCTGAGCTGTATAGTTCTAGGTCCAATCTTTTCTGATACAGACCCTAGATGTAGATATAATAGATGCTATCCTTAGGTCAGCAGCACATATCTCTTCTGTAAGAGAGAGGGACACACGTCCAGGTTCCACTAACATGCAGGAGGCAGAAGGACTGTGGAAAAAGACTTCAGACACACTTCAGTTTGAAGTTTTATTGTTCTATGGAATATGTGTGGCGCTGGGTCCACGAGAAGAGCTTAAACATTCACAATGGATGAAAGGACCAGCAGGCAGACAGGACTCAGCCTCACAGGGAGTCACTGAACTGCTGTTAGTTGCTGCCAAAGTGTTGTAGGACTTTTCTGACCTATTCTTGTAAGTTGGCTTCGGTCAGTTAGCATTGTCGTTGTTCAATGCATCAGAAAAATCAATAAATAACCAGTCAGAATAGTCACTAAATGTTTGTCAGAATAGTCACTAAATGTTTAATCATCGTGGAGGTGATTTTTCATGACATTGTGATGGATTGATATCAATTATTTGGTTAAGTCGTTAGCACTTAGTTTCCTCCCGGTCTGCTAATTTAGCCGCGGCCTGCTAACCAGGCTATGTGCAGTTCAAGTGCATTAGCTGTTGTAAACCCAACTGCTGGTGATGGAGAGGAATGCTGCGTTTATAGTGTTTACATTTCATGTGTTAAAAAAGTGGAA
This sequence comes from Menidia beryllina, assembly GCA_013363375.1. Taxonomy (NCBI): domain Eukaryota; kingdom Metazoa; phylum Chordata; class Actinopteri; order Atheriniformes; family Atherinopsidae; genus Menidia; species Menidia beryllina. Next base: position 1,665 of record JABUIW010012206.1, on the reverse strand, counting down.
TATATCATTCATTTGTATACTTAACTAATTACATTTTTATTTTAAAACGAAGGACATTAAGGGAAGAAAATACATTAAAGTGTGGAGTCCTCAGTGTGAGGACACTAGAAGCTCTCTGTGTGGAACAGCAGAGCTCAGAGGACCATCTGGAACTGTCCATGACTCTCCTCCATGTCAGAGATCAGCACTCACTTCATCAACTATCTTTCTGACAAGGGCGGGATTAAACTCAACTCAACTCAAGGAAGATAGCTGACAACAGTTTCTGTGGTGTAGTGGTCATCACATTCGTCTCACACACGAAAGGTCCCCAGTTCAAAACTGGGCAGAAACAGGCTGATTTCTTGCTCACTCTCAAAAGCTTTGTTACTGTAGTCATAACAGGTTTCCTAACAGGTTCCATCTTTGTGGCTTTCCCACTCAGGCCTATTGGTGTGTGATACAGTGATACACAGTCAGCTCACTAGCACAGTTCTCCCCCCTCATCTTCTCCTGAACCCTGCTCACCGCTCCCCTCTTTGGACCGCACATGGCTGGAACACCATCCCTCGTTAATCCCATGAGTGGATTCCACAGCAGCTTTATTTCAGTCACACATTTGGAAACCTCCTCAAAGATTTCCTTTCCTGTGGTTGGGCCATACACTGATTTTAGTCCCCAAAGCTCCTCTGTAACACACAGACTGAGTCCACTCCCCGGATGAAGACTGACAGCAGTATCAGATATGTGGTTGCTCTCCTCAACAGCAGGAGAGAATGGAACCAAACCCTTTCCCTTTCCCATCAGCTGCTCATACAGATTGGAGGCTCACTTGTGTGATCAGCTGCTGTGTTTCTGCCCAAGCTCATCTTTAAAAATGCTTTTTTTTTCTTCGGGCACACGAGGTCACAAGCTTTCATCAGGTACTTTTTTACAAACCCTCATTAAAGGTCTGATGTTAATTTAAAGACAATTTAACAGGAAAACCAGCACCCAGGCAGTTTCTGTAGTGAAGTGGTCATCACGCTTGCCTCACATGCAATAAGATTCCTCTGATGGACTCCGTTGGTCTCCAATCAGATACAGCTTCAGAGTCTGCCAATCGGGGTCCCAGCACCATTTGTTAGCCCCATTATTTTATTGGAAGCCTGAGAATAAACAAGAGAGATGATCCAAGTACAAATGTGTTATTTATTAATCATAACAGTGTTCGGCTGTTAACCAAAAGGTTGATGGTTTAAGCTCACCTAGGGATTAATGCACATCAGCAGAAAGTTAATGTAAATTATATTTGTGTACCTCTGACAAGCAGGATTTTAGTTTATTGTTCTGGCTCTGATCTGTAATGTAGTGAAAGACCTATCAGAACATGGTGTCATGGGATGGGAGGTTATGCATAAGCAATGTTCACACACAAAAATGTCTCCATCAGCTTTCTGCTAAGTCCCTTTCTTTTCAGCAGGTGAGTTTCTGCTTGTCCCCTCCTTTGAAGAGCTGTGGATCCTCATCCTCTAGAGCAAAAGGACCACCATATCATTGTTTTATATGTAAAATAGAACAGTTGGAAGTGAGAGAGAGCTGTGCAGGGTGATAAAAATGTGTGTATCCTAAACAGTCAGAAGTGGAATTTGAACCCACACATCCAGAAGAGACTGTGACCTTAACACAGCTCCCTGGACTGGTCAT
>JABUIW010012199.1:0-11848 GCA_013363375.1 Menidia beryllina | reverse complement strand
AATCCCCCACAGAGCCCTGAACGTCTCCAGATTGTTCGTCAGCGTGTAATATGCGTGTTCCACTCTCAGACGAGCCGCAACCAGACCCTTCAGGCACCGCACCACATCCGTCCAGCCCCGACCCAACATCTGATGCTTCCTTGTCTTCCAAAGCGCCAGTTTAGCTACGCCAAGTAAAAAATTGATTAAAACCAATGTCAGCTTTCTCCTGACAACATATTTGGGTCCAAAAACAAACAGGGGGACAGAGAAGGACTCTCCCAGGGCTTCCACCCATTCCTTTAAAACTCTAAAAAGGCCAACTAGCCGAGAACAACCCACCACTAAGTGCTCCAGTGTTTCACTTTGAGTGCAGAATGGACAGCCCTCCCCAGTGCTTGGATCCAGGTGAGCTCTGTGTCTGTTCGTGGCTATTGATCCATGTATCATTCTCCACTGGAGATCCGCCATCCTTTTCTCAACAGGGGGTTTGTACAGGATCCTCCACCTGCCCTTAGGGGTAATGTCTGATGCAAACACCTCGCCCCATTTTGACTCCTTCACTCCAGCCAGCGTGTGAAGGTTCAGCACCTTCACACAGCTGAGATACAGCTGCTTTTTTCCACAGGAGCTGAATGTGCCCAGCACCGGTGTGTTCCATGTCAGAAGTGAACCATCCTCCTCCTGCCGCTCCCCAGCAGCCGAACAGACGCTCAGAGACGGAAAAGCATACATGCTGCCATCCGTCCATTGGCTAGCATGACTCCCGGCAAAGTCTCTCAGGGGCCCAGACAGGGACTGCCAGACTTCCTCCACAATCCTACTCACCAGTCTCGAGGATCTGACATTTATGACATCACCAAGTGTGTCCATGGACTTATTCACCAGGTGGCCCAGTTTGGTCATGCCGGCCTCAACAAATTTAGTCCTCAGAGTGACGGAAGACAATGTGGCATTCCTAAGGAAGTCATTATTAAAAAGTGGCTCCTCATAGACCCACATCCCTGGCCCAGGGTCAGGAGTTCTTGAGACCTTCAGTGTCTGCCAGGCGTTGATCACCGAGCTGTAGAAGGGTGGGAGCCCTGTCAGGTCTACTTCGGACGTTTTAAGAAGAAACAGCTGTTTATCCAGCCCAAGCCGGCCAGCGTTCCTGAGCAGCAGCCGAGCAGGAGCTAACCAGCAGCGACTGCATCCATATAACAGCCTCTGTGCAGTCTGCAGTCTGAAGGCCGCCGTTCGGGACAGAATATCCACAAGTCCTTGCCCTCCCTCTGCCACAGGGAGATACAGGACCGTCGCCCTCAGCCAGTGTTGACCAGACCAGAAAAAGTTCACGAGAAGTCGCTGTACGTCCTTCAGGAAGCCTGTTGGTGGCACCAGCACGATGAGCTTGTGCCACAGAGATGATGCGACCAGGTTGTTTACAATCAGAGCTCTCCCCCTATAGGACAGGTGAGGTAGCAACCATTTCCATTTTGAAAACTTAGCTTCCACCTTTTCCAGCACTCCCTCCCAGTTCTGCCTCTGAAAATCCTCTGTCCCTAAAAAAATTCCCAGGCTCTTCAGACCCCGTGTACCCCACCTAAGGTCCCCAGGTAAAACGGGAGCACTCCCCACGCACCACTCTCCCACTAAGCAGGCTGCACTCTTTCCCCAGTTTACCTTCGCAGAGGAAGCCTTCCCGTACAGGGCCAAACTTACCTCCAACTCCTGAACATCTCCCTGGTCACAAATGAAAACATTCACATCGTCAGCATATGCTGATACGACCACAGGAGGCATCTGAGCCAGCTCCGGCAGGGAGAGACCTCTCAGTCTGCTCCTCAGCCGACAAAGGAGAGGCTCAATGGCCATGCTGTACAGTTGGCCCGAGATGGGGCATCCCTGTCTGATCCCTCTCCTGACTGGCACTGGAGCACTCAACCCACCTCCCACCTTTACCACACACGAAGCGTCTCGGTACAGCAGTCTAGTCCATGACAGAAACCCCTCTCCAACACCAAAGGCCTGTAGCGTGGAAAAAAGAAAACCATGGTCCACACGGTCAAAAGCCTTCTCCTGGTCAATGGATAGGATACCGACCTTGATGTCATAAATTTTGCTGATGTCAAAAACATCCCTCAATAAAAACAAATTGTCAAACATTGACCTATCCGGTACACAGTATGACTGGTCAGCACCAATTAAAAGGTCGATAACCATTCTCAGCCTATTGGACAAGACTTTAGAGAGGATTTTGTAATCAGTGCACAACAGGGCCACTGGCCTCCAGTTTTTTAAAAGGGCTAGATCTCCCTTCTTGGGCAGCAGTGAAATAACTGCACGCCTGCAGGATGCTGGAAGCATCTCTTTCATAAAACACTCCTTAAAAACATCCAGAAGGTCTCGTCCCAAGATGGTCCAGAAGTGTCTAAAAAAGTCAGATGGTAGACCATCTATTCCTGGAGCCTTGCCTGGTGCCATCTGAGACACCGCCGCAGACAGTTCATCAAGAGTTACATCCATACCCAGCGCCACTCGATCTCCTGGACTCAGCTGAGGAAGTCCCTGATGAAGCTCCTCAGCAGCAGCCACATCACAGCCGTCCGCCCTGAACAAGTCAGTATAGAAGTCGACAGCATGCCTCCTCATCTCTGCCGGGTCTGCGGTGATCTTCCCATCAGGGAGGCGGAGACACACCATCTGTTTTCTTGACGCGACAGACTTCTCCAGGTTAAAAAAGAAGGTGGTAGGTGCATCAATGTCCTGCAGCCTGGTAAAGCGTGCTCGGACAAGAGCCCCTTTGGCTCTCTCCTGAAGGAAAGAGTTTAGTTCCTGTTTTTTTGGACCTCAGTAAGTCATTTTGCAGCTCTCCCTGTAGGGCATTTTCCAAGTCTCTGATTTGGCCCTCTAGCCCCTGCACTGTTGTCCTTATGCCCGTTGTGACCCTTTTTGTGTAATCCTGGCAAAACACCCTGGTCTGGGCCTTCCCCACCTCCCACCACTGAGCCAGGGAGAGAAAGTCACCTTTCTGGGCCCTCCAATAGTCCCAGAAATATTTAAAATTTTCACAGAAAACAAGATCATTTAATAATTTAACATTAAAACGCCACAAAGTTCTTGGTCTTCCAGTGGGAGAGAGCACTAGCTCCATCACAACTAGGTGATGGTCTGTAAAGCCCACTGGGAGGATCTGGCAGCTAAAAACTCCTGCAGTAAAGGAAGCAGGCAGATAGAACCTGTCCAGCCTAGCTGCACTTACTCTTCTACTTGACATCTTGATCCAGGTGTATTGTCTATGCGAGGGGTGTTTCATCCTCCAGACATCAACCAAGTCCATCTGTTTCAAAACATTAGACAGGACAGAGGAGGAGGAAATATGTGGCTCCTCTCCAGTCCTATCCAATGTGAAATCTGTGCAGCAGTTCCAGTCCCCACCCAAAACAATAAACTCTCCCGTACCAATATCATTTAGTGTTTCTCTCAGTTTTTTAAAAGTTTTTTCTCGTTCAGAGCCTTGGGTTGGTGCATATACATTAATGAAAACGAAGCTGAAGCCCTCTACTTCAGCTCTCACCATAAGGACTCTGCCCTTCACTACCTCCGTGCTGGATGTCACAGTGACTTTCAGCTTGGCAGAAAACAAAATGGCGACTCCTGCACTTAGATTGGTCCCATGGCTAAGGACCTGCTGCCCTCCCCACCATAAGTCCCAATCTATTGAATTTGTTCCATCAGTATGTGTCTCCTGTAAAAAAACTACATCCAACCTTTTCTGTGCGATTATGTCTGATATGATAGTTCTCTTTTTTACATCTCTACCCCCATTTATATTTAACGAGGCCACTCTTAGACCCTTCATGAAGAAAGAAGAGAGACAGACCAGTAGGGAAAACCAACAGAGTTGAAACACCCGGTGTTGTACAATCATTTTGCTTTAATTCGAAAGTTTCATTTTCTTTGACATTTTATTCCTCGTTGTTTTGAGAGTCTTCTTCAGACCTGTAACATGCTTCTTCAGCCGATAGCGTTTTTTGCTGTCCAGCACATCGAGCCCAAATACTCTCTGCAGGGTGGTGGCTGACTGAATAAATTTGTCCATGTCCGGAAAATAATCTCTTACATTTACCTTCTTCCCAAACGTCTCGTCCAGGAATTCATTAATCTCCTCTAGGGAGTACAGGTCACCACTCTGAGAGTAGCTGTCTGCTACAGAGAAGCTGTCAGAGTCAGAGTCCCCATCCATGTCGCCATGGCCACGAGCAGACTTCACCGAGTCATCCGGCTCACTGTCCGGGCTGACCTGCAGCAGCTCCACATCCCGCACAGCAGCACCCTCTGCAGCCTGCTCTGGCCTCCCCAGGTCATCCACCCTCTGCCCTGTCCTGACCACCGCCTCTTCCTCACCTACATTACCCTCAGTCCCAGCTACGGGGATACTATCACCACCACCATCAGCCCCAACCACTAATTCACTAACAGCACCATCAGCCCCAACCACTGAGCCACTAACAGCACTCTCACCTCCATCAGCCCTGGCCACGGAGCCACTGTCACCGTCGGCCCCGATCACGGAGCCACTGTCACCACCGTCAGCCCCGATCACGGAGCCATCCGTCCCAGTGTCGTCACGTGGAGCAGCCTCGGGCAGTGTTCGCTGTTTGCTGCTCCCTTCCCCGCTGTCGACCGCAGCAGCAGCGGCCGCTGCCGGCCCCGCAGCGGGCCCCGCCGCCGGTTCCGGGGCGGGTTCCGCCGACGCCTCCGCCCCCGGTTCCGGGGCGGGCTCCGCCGAGGGCCCTGCAGCGCGCTGTCTGTGGGGACACGCCATCCGCTTGTGGCCCACATCTCCACATTCGAAACACTTCATGTTCCCGGAGCTGGCATACACCATGTAGTGTCCTAGTTCATGTTTCACACGGAACGACACGTCCAGTGTCTGCGCTGGAGAGTCCAAAAACATGAACACCTGCCTACGCAGCGACTGAACGTGCCTCAGCTTAGCGTCCCTACAGCCCAGACTCACCACCCGGAACCCGCCCGCGAACTTCCCGAAACGCTTGAGCTCCGCTTCCAGAGCCTCGTTGGGAATAAACGGGGGGACGCCAGAGACGGTGATCCGGACCGAAGGGATCGCCAGAGGGGACACCGGAACGAACTCATTCTCCAGGATCAGTCCGCTCTCAATGAGTTGACTGACTACCTCCAAGTTCTTCAAAAACACCACCACCGCTTTATTCATCCGTGAGGCACACACGATGTTTTCGTGCCTCACCTGTTCACCTACCGCCAGCAGCACCTGCCCCACCGTGGTGCTGGGCTGGGGCACCACCCGCACCCCATGCTTCAGAGACAGGGACGGCGCCTCCGAGGACGCCATCCCCGTCTAGAAACACGGCGTACCGGCCCCACAAGCACCCAACCACACAACAACTTAGAGAGACAAAAAACGAAAACAATGATCAAACAGTCATACAATAAACACTTAGAAGGGAAAACAAAGGAAGTTTGAAATTACTCGCAAACTTTCAGCCACGCTCACCACACTCTCCACCACCAAACTCCCAGCATGCACTCAGAGAGAGAGAGAGAGAGAGAGAGAGAGAGAGAGATTTTGATTTTTGAATCAACTTTATTTTCCGTTCATTTCCAAACAATCATTTGAACATGACATATTTATATAACCTTACTCCTCAGAGTAAATGAATAAATAAATAAATAAATGCCTCATTCACATGAGCACATCTCCAAACTGCAGTGTGTGGTTTTCCATCCAGCATAACACCTGATTAAAACACCAAACCTGCTGGAAAGAGTCCAGATCTCCTGCTGCTTTGTAATAATTAAAATCAATAAGGAGTCTGGACTTCATCATATTTGTACACACAGTGACAGGTTCAACAATAAAACCATCCTCCACCTTCCTCCTCCGGCTAAAATACACCGCCATCTTGGCCTGCCCTAAAACAAAGTTTAAAAGCTGGCACTTGTTCTTGTGTTGGCGTGTGTATTTAAAACCTAGAATAAATAACTGCTTGGTAAAAACCTCTCCACATTTGGTGAAAACAGATTGTAAAAACAGGAACAAGGGTAAAAGACGAAGACACTCATAAAAACAGTGAAACACGGTTTCTCTTTTGTCGCAGTAGGGACACTTGCCTTCTACTGCTGGGTTTATGGTGGACACAAAAGAGTTCACTGCAATAACCCCATGGAGGACTCTCCAATGGATGTCTGCATGCCTTTTAGAGAGTGGAGGTTTGTAGAAGGACCTCCACTCGGGTCTGACTGCAGGAGCCAGCTGCAGATATCTCCTCCATGGAGTGTCAGGTCTCTTGTCTAGTTTTTTCCTGTTAATTGCTTTCACCAATATTCGGTAAAATGTTTTTCCTGTAGTACCATCCAGTGGTGCGAGGTGTGTGTATTCCATTAAAATCCCAGAGCAGTCTTTAAAATCCGGTGCCAGGGAAATGGCAGGAAAAGGATCGTCATCAGTCACTGTTTGATTGGAGGAGGAGTTTAGAAGCAGGCGTTCGTGTCCTGTGAGTCTCTGCTTCCAGTGTTCTAAGAGTCTTTGTGTGACCCTCACTGACGTCAGGCCCAGCCGGGCAGCGAGTCCAGAGGGATCATCCATCCGGGGTCCGGTCAGCGCCACCACCTGCCCCAGAGTAACAATCCCCGCAGTCTGCAGTCTTGTAGACAGACTCTGACCTGCCCAACTGGGAAGGTCCAGACGGGTCCCCCAAAGGACCGGCTCTTGGAGGATCCAGTACAGGGAGTCCACCTGCCCCCTCCTCTCTTTCCTCAGCAGGTTCCACACTCTGAAAACACTTTTATAAAAAGCAGGCAGAGTAGATGTGCTCGTGTTCGGTACGTTCATTAAAAACAAATTAAAATCCTGACCCAGGCCTTTAAAACCCTGCAGAATGCAGCGGGACAAGGGTCTCCACAGAGTATCCTTTGGTCCGGTCAGTAGTCTCTGGATAAACTGGAGGCGGAAAGCTGCGCCCCTGCTGGCCAGATGGACCAGGCCCTGCCCCCCCTCCTCTTTAGGTAAAAACAGGACACCCTGTGGGACCCAGTGCAACTTGTCCCAAAGAAAATCAACTAAAACTGACTGAACTTTTGACAGAAGAGTAACTGGAGGATCAACACAGGCCAGCCGGTGCCACAAGGAGGATGAGACCAGGTTATTGGCTATTAAGGTTCGGCCTCTGTAGGACATTTTTGGGAGTAGCCACCTCCACTTCCCCAGCCGACCTTTGACCTGCTCCAGGACATGGTCCCAGTTTTTATTTGTGTAGTTCTCATCACCCAGAAAGACTCCAAGATATTTGAGTCCTCCTTTTTTCCACTGTAGGCCACCGGGCAGCCTGAGCCAGCCCCCCAGCTCCCTTCCTGCCATCAGAGCCTCGCTTTTTCCCCAGTTCACTCTGGCAGATGAGATAAAACCAAAATCCTTCACAGTGTCAGCTAAAATGTCAATATCTCGTTGTGAATTAACTAAAACAACGAGATCATCAGCGTACACAGACAGTTTAAAAGACACGGGACACTGGGGGAAAACCACACCTGTAAGGGTAGCTCTAAGTTTGTGGAGCAGAGGCTCGATGGCTACCGAATATAACATCCCAGAGAGAGAGCAGCCCTGCCTTACCCCTCTCTGGATCTCAAACGGTGCACTCAGCCCACCGTTAATTTTCAGAACACTCGCAATGTCACTATAGAGAGCTCGGACCATGGCTATGAAACCAGGGTTGAACCCAAAAGCAGCGAGAGTCTGCCACAAGTACTGGTGTTCAACCCGGTCAAAAGCCTTTTCTTGGTCTATTGAAATCAGACCAACCTCTATGCCCAATGAACTGGAGAGCTCCAAAATGTCTCGAATTAAAGTGACGTTGTCACTGATGAGCCTGCTGGGCACACAGTAGGTCTGGTCAGGGTGGATGATGGACGCCATCACCTCCCTTAGTCTAAGGGCCAGAGCTTTGGACAGGATCTTATAATCCGTGCACAGCAATGAGACCGGCCTCCAGTTCTTCAGTTCCTGCAGGTCTCCCTTTTTAGGCAGCAGGGTTATCGCGGCCCTCCTGCAGCTCAGGGGCAGTCTGCCGGTCTTTAGGCCTTCACTGATAACATCTAGTAAATCTGGTCCTATTATGGACCAGAAAGACTTGTAAAAGTCAGCAGGAAGGCCGTCCATGCCTGGAGCTCTGCCGCTCTGCAGGCTCATGGTGGCAGTGTGGAGCTCCTGCAGCGTCACCTCTGCTGCCAGCTTGCTGTTGTCAGCCTCACTGACCTGAGGGAGACCGCTGAGGAAGCTGCTGTGCACATCTGGATTATGGGTGCACTCACTCTTATACAGGTTTCCATAAAACTCGGCAGCACACTTCCTGATCTCAGATGAGTCTGAGACTTCGGAGCCGCTACCCGTTCGTAAAGAATGGATGGTTTTCCTTTGTCCATTTTTCCGCTCCAGCCCAAAGAAGAAGCGCGATGGAGCGTCCATCTGTGTAATATTCATGAACCTAGACCTGACCAGCGCCCCCTGTGCTGAGACGCCCAACAGGTTGGCTATGGCCGATTTTTTTGACTTGAGGGAATCTAATAGCCCTCGATTTGCTGTAGAGTCTGCTAAAGCCTGCAGCTCCACCACCTGCGTCTCCAGATCTTTCATGGACCGAGTTAAGTCTGTAGTGACACCGCGAGTGAACTGCTGGCAGAGCTGTCTTATCTGTGTCTTACCAAAATCCCACCACTGCTGTATGTTGGTGAAGGCAGGCCTGCTCTCTCTGTGGGATTCCCAAAAAAGCTTAAAAGCAGTTCTAAAAGCCTGGTCATTTAAAAGGCCCGTGTTAAAGTGCCAATAAGCGCTCTTTAAACGGACGTTTTTGATAAAAACACGACAAGAGACCAAAAAATGATCGCTACAACCCACAGGCTGAATAAAACACCTCTTAAAAATATTCAAGTGGTGTTTGAAACAATAAAAGCGATCCAGTCTGGCCAGAGATAGAACCCCCTCCCTGCTGTGGCTCCAGGTGTACTGTCTCTGCTGACTGTTAAAAACCCTCCACACATCACTCAGCTCATGGTTCCCCATCAGCTGTCTGAGTGTGTGAGATGAAGGAGGATGTGGTTCAGGATGGTTCCTGTCTAGGGTTGGATTTTCTGTGCAGTTGAAATCACCCCCCAAAAACATAAAACCATCATCCTCACAGTTCTTAACACAGTCACTTAGATTGTTTAAAAAAGCTACCCTGTCCACCGCATTAGTGGGAGAATAGACATTTAAAAACACAAGTTCCACATTTTCAAAGACAGCTTTAACTTTCAATAAATAACCTGGAATGACTTCATCAGCAGTAATAGAAAGAGGTACAAAACTCTGAGCAAATAAAATCCCCACTCCTCCACTCAGACTGGACCTGTGGCTTAAAACCACCTCCCCTTTGAAGGCTCTTTTCCAGTCACTTTCATTGTCTGGGGTGCTGTGAGTTTCCTGAACAAACATGACATCGATTCTTTTAGTCTCCATCAGTTTAAAAAGAGCAGCTCTTTTAAGATCAGACCTGGCCCCGTTCAGGTTTAAGGTACTGATATTGAAGTCACACATGGATAGAAAAAGAATAACAGTAAGAAGAGCAGTAAAAGGTAAAAGACATCTAAAACTCATCTTCATCGTTGACGATTTGAGCTTTTACCTTCAGTAGGAGTTTTTTCAGTCTATATATTTCCTGATCTGTTAAGACCTCCTCCCCACTGCTCTTCCTGGTGAGAGGCCTGGCTGACCTGACAAACAGCTGAAGGTCTGGGAAGAAATCCCCTACGTTAGGCAGCCTGGAGCCTTTAGTCTGTTCTAGGAAGCTTTTTATTTTCTCAGGAGAATATCTACACTGAGAATCCTCCTGAGTCAGGGGAAAGTCGCTCTCTGACTCTGTGGACATCCGGACACTTATTTTCTTTGTTTTACTGTTCTTTTTTCCTGCTTCAAGATGTTTTCTTTTCTGAGACATTTTGAGGAGATCGTCATCAGACATATCCTCCTCCATAATTTCTTGAAACATGTCACTCTGCTCGCCTGTCATGGCTTCACTTTTTGCCTCGGCACATACTACCGGAACCGGGTCCCCCGCAACCACAGGGACCGGCGCCGCGGGAGGATCATCCGCGACGGGCGGCCCCACCGGAGCAGGAGCACCCGGCCTCCCGGCAGCCACTGGGGTGCCCCACACGGTTACCGGGGCAGGGGCTGCATCTGCGGGCGGATCCCCCCCCGCACCTACCGCAGCAGCACCGGGCGGATCCCCCCCCGGAGCTGCCGCAGCAGCACCGGGCGGATCCCCCCCCGCAGCCCCCGCGGCAGCACCGGGCGGATCCCCCCCCGGAGCCGCCCGCCGCGCTCCGCCACCTTCCGGGCAGGAGCGGATCAGGTGCCCCTCCGCCCCACAACCAAAACATTTCATTGTTTCTGAGGAAACGTAAACCACATAATTAAATCCATCAACTTTAAACGAGAAAGACAGGCTCAGATCAGTCTTTCTCTCCTTCAGGATCATGTACACTTGTCTTCTATGACACACAACATGTTTCAGTTTAGGAGATTTACACCCCAAAGAAACCATCGTAATCGGCGACACAAGTTGTCCGTATCTAGACAGCTCCTTCCCCAGCAATTCATTTTTAATGAACGGGGGGGCGTTGGAAATCATGATCTTTGTGGCTGGGTTAACGAGAGGGGAGACGGGAGTGAAGGTGTCTTTGATTACCACTCCCCTCTCCACCACCTCACCAACCTTAGCCGTGCTGTCTAAAAACATAACAATGGCCCCGTTCATGCGTGAGGCAGACCTCACACAGTCACACCCAACCACCTCTCCCACGGCCAGCCCGGCCTCCTCCACCGAGCACTGCACCGCGGGGAACAGCTTGATCGCATGTCTGCGAGTCAGCTTCTCAAACTCCGCAGGTACAGCCTCCACCACCGGCATTGTGCCCCACAGAGCACGCTGCCCTCACAAACAATTCCCCACACACGCACACACACACTCACAACCACATAAAAAGAAACAGCCCTTTCAACAGAAAATAATAAAGTAACAACTCACAAACACACACAGCGGGGAAAAAAAGAAAATAGTTTTCTCAAAAACTACGAAAAGTTGAAACAAACCAGCAAATCACTCTCAGCTCCTCACTCACACGCCATCACTCACAGAGAGAGAGAGAGAGAGAGAGAGAGAGAGAGAGAGATAGACAGTGAAAGGGAGGATAAACATAAAAATAAATGTGTTATGACATCACACGACTTTGGAAAAGTTGTATTGTGTAAATCTGGTTTCTTAAGAAAACCAAAACCTTCACAAATCTAAACATATGCGCAGCCTCTCAGCTAAATTGGTTTCAAACAGTGGCAGCTTGGCAGAAAAACACGTGCACAAAGCCTGTGCACCACATCAGTGAAAGCTAAATTAAAACCTCACACTTTGTCTTCATTCCCACCTGTAGATGTGGAAAACTGCAGTCTGTCTGTTAAACGGGGTGTTTTCCACCACCGTGGCTTTTGTCTTTGATGACAACCACAACATATTCCACTACAGTTAGTTCAAAAGAGATACAACTTTTGTCCGATGGCTATATTGATATGGTCTTTCCGTTACTCTACCTTGCAGAAGTCAGATGGCCACACCTGCCCATACTGTCGCTGTGACATCAGAGGAACAGAGGCCATCCTCATAGAGCCCTACCTCCGGGGCAGCATTCAGTGGGAGGATGAGGGAGATGATGACGGCAATGATGAAGACCATGAGGACATTGAACTGGTTGTTAAGGAATTAGCAGCCCTGAGAAAGGTATGTGGATACACTTTCTTTTATTAAATAGATTTTTTCAC
>JABUIW010012173.1:0-13185 GCA_013363375.1 Menidia beryllina | reverse complement strand
GTGGATCTAATGCAACAGAGAAAAGAAAAGAGAGAAAGGAAGAGTATTTGGGCACAGCCAGACTTCAACAAGAAAATAAAGTTCTATTAGGAAATAAAACAATCAGTAATTTACCAAAAATAATGTGATAGCATACAATACTAAAGTGAGTAATTACAGTCAAATTCTAACAAAAGGCTGACATGACAAAGGCCACAATGACATCACACAGTAACAGTCAAAACACACACATCTGTAATCACATCTCAGTGGAACCTACATGGATTAGTCTGTCTCCATCACAGAGAAACCTGCACCTGTACCAAACAGTCCTCAAGACAAAACATTAAGAGATAAAGTATGAGAAGACTTTCTCTGGGACCTAGCTTCATGGACTGAGTTATGATGCAGACTACCTAAAACATATCCATTGTTCTCAAAGAAAGCTCCTTCACCTCATCTTCTCCTTCTCCCGTATTCACTTAGCTGCTGGATTCAAACAGAAAATCTTTCTGTCCATCAGATGTTCCAGTTTTCCCAGCACGGCCTTTAGCAGCCTCTTAATTCCAGACACAACAGAAGTGAGCCAGAGGCTGTGATGGTGGAGTGGTCAGTACTCTGTGTAGTGGTCAGTACTCTGTGTGGTGGTCACAGCAAGGTGGTCAAAGTGTTTGATGTTCACTTTTACTCAGACAAATCCACTTTTTCCTGAGTGTAGATTGAGAAATAACAGCTGAAAGTGAGACAGATTTAATTTGAAACTCATTAACGTTCATCATACAAACTTAATGCAGAGTAAACAGGAAGACTGAACAGGCGGTATTGAGTCCAATAAAATAACAAAACCGCTTCAATAGGGATGGCCTTGGGATGTGACACAACAACATTTAGCTAGGACCAGGGCTCCATGAAAGAGATGTGTGACAGTCGTGTCACCGTGGGTGCCCCGACAGAGTCTTTTAGAGACCAAGATTCGTTGGTAACAGGTTTATTATGAGCGTGTGTGCCACCCGCACACACACTCTCTCACACGCAGACACACTCACGCACCCGCCCGGCTTGGGCTCTCTGTTTGAAGGCAGTTTTCCTGTGGCACGTGTCTCCGAGCTGGTGGCGTGTGTCCCGCTCCAGCTCTCTCTCAAAACCAGTCCTCCCCAGGTCCAGTCCGCTACTCTTTTTACAGAGGGGAGAGTGATTAGCCAACTGGTTCCAGCTGAGCTTAATCACCTCCCCTGGCACTGCTCACCTGAGCCTCCTCCACCCCTCCCCCCTGCAGCTGAGCGCCACGCCCCCTCCACAAGATGAAAAACAACAACATGGACAAACCACATAGTTACAAAAAAATCAATTATTTGCCATTGGCCAAATAGTTATAAAAATAGTGATGAGTAATAACACAATAGTCCAGCCTAATAATAGCAGAACTGCTGTGTAAGCTTGTGTGAATGATTCAGGATTCAGTGACACCTGCATTTGAAGATATTTCCTACTTTGACACTACTTTCTTCTTGTGTTTTAGACTGAAAAATCCTTCTCATCTTTCTCTCTTTCTAATATTGGCTGATGTTTCCATTCACTTCAATTCATTATGCTAAACTAACGCTTTTGCCACAGACTGTTTTTTGTTAACGGAAAACAAGGTGTCTTCCAAATCCTCTACTCTGTACAGAAAATGACTCATATTAATTCTAGCCAGTCTTTGGCCGTCCCAAACATCTGCTGACTATGAAACTCATGCAACTATTAAGAATCCACAAGTGACTGAGACCAGATTACTCTACCACCTCACCTGGCTTAATTCAAGCAGAGCAAAAGTCACTTTATTCAGAGTGTCTTCTGGATTGTCTACACATCGTACTCTGGAGCAGAATTAGAGATATATTATTACAGCTGACCCTTTGTATGTGGGACCACGTGGCTTAATTGATAAGGCAATAAAGTCACTGTGTGTTGATTTTAAAAGGACTATAGTCTGACATCACAACAGCCACAATGGCAAAAAGTCACATAACAGCGGTAATACCACAAAATTATAGTTTTTTGTGGACAGGGAAAACATCCCTTCGTTAGCTCAGCTGGTAGAGCGGAGGACTGAAATCTTTAGGTTGCTGGTTCAATTCTGGCTCAAAGAAAGGTGTTTTTCTTCTTTTTGTCTTTCAGCATCTATCCAAATGTTGCTCAGTCCACAGCATACAGACAGCTTCTATAAAAACTGTTATCACCCTGATCTCTCCTGTTAATGGTTTCATTCAAACCACTAAAACACTGTGTGAGCTCAGTGGTGCCCTAAGAGCCAGTGTCAGAGGTCAGCACCAACAACACAACAACATTATTCTGATGAGGAATAATTCACTGAGAATTTACTAACCTGTTCTCTGAGGCCACCATGGTCTGATAGGTCTAATTGATTCACCAAATTACAGATCCCAGTCAGATAATCAAAAACTATGTCCTAGTCAATAACACATTGGTCCACCAAGTGTTGAAAGCTAACAGGATAGGAGCTTGTTCCTGCCTGGTTAGATGTGGCATCAAGCTGCTGGCATGGTGAGATGTGGACCTCCAGCACACTTCCTCTGTGCCACTGTGCCATGTACTGTAGTTCATAGTGGGATTTGAACGCACAGCCCAATGTACAGTCACCAAACAGTTGATTAGTCTAAATAAAAGTGAACATCAAACACATTTTGACCAACATGCTGTGACCCGGATTTGAACCGGGGTTACTGCGACCACAACGCAGAGTACTGACCACTATACGATAACAGCTGTGTGCTGACATGCATTGTGTGTGGAACAAAGAAGCTGCAGAAGGCATTTCTTTGTTATCAATGGATTGTTTTAGGGTAACCTGCATCACTAACTCAGTCCATGAAGCTCACAGTTGACCCAGTTTCAATCAATCATGAATCAAATTTATATCCCCAGACTACAGAGAACCATCAAAAATGTGTATTTCTGCAGGTTTGACTGATACATTTTCATACAGTTGAGCTAGAAAATGGTCATCCCTCTGACACTCCAGCCACTAAATCTTAATTCCAAACTGACACAGACACAATATCATCCTGTGTTTAGTGTAAACTATATTTTATATATATATTAAAGAAACTGTATTTTTTGGTGGAAATAGAGCAACATTTGGACCGATGCTGCAATAGGACATGACAGAAAGGTTAATTTGAGCCATAATTGAACCAGCAACCTAAGAAAATCTGTTATCGAACATTTACAGCCCTCCAATTTAAAAACTGAGCAATCAAAGTAACGCATAAATTGGTTCCTCTCATTAGATCGATCCATCTATGGCCAGAGTGACCAGTCTCCAAAAATCAACAAATGTTATTCAACCAGAATAACATTTGTTATAATAACACCGGAGTAGAACCAGCAACCTAAGGATTTCAGTCATTGAACATCTACAGTCCTCCACTCTACCAGCTGAGCTATCGAAGGGATGCCTGCCCTGTTCACAAAAATCTATCATTTTATCGTATTATGTGACTGTGTGATGCCATTGTGGTCGTTCTTTGTGCAGCCTGTAGTTTCTGAAAGTATTGTGGGTCCATTGTGAAAGCTCAGTCATCTGGACATAGAGTTAAACTGTGTGGGGGGTGGAGAAGAAACAAACCATTACAGCAACAAAATGGACATTTTCAGACCAAAAGGTATGTAACCCGTAGCCCTTGGTATGCTAACATTTAGCTCAATAACAAAGAGTTGAAATTGGTAACAGGCTTGAAATAGCTGGAAATAACTCAGCTTGGAGTACATTCCATGTAGAAAATGTTTCATTTCAGGTCATTTCCACTCAAGTGGGAGAGCGTTAGACAGAAAATGTAAAGATCCTGTCCTTTTGCAGACAGTAGACGGGAACATTGTACATTATTAGCACTCCTTGTCAAACCACAGTCTTCAACACTCCCAGAACAACAGTTTATTGTTATATAGATCTAATATGCAAAGAGAAGCTTGAACCTTTGTGTCTAGAGATGGGTCCCGTGAAATGTTTTTCTAAAGTTTCATTTAACATTAAGGGTAGCATAAGGCTATCAGATTAGCATTTAGTTGTTGTGTGTATCTAGTGTGTTAAATCAAAGGAGCTTAAATTCTTTTTGTGTAGCTGCTTTTACTATGTGAGCTTATCCTATTAAAAGTATTGGGCAACAGGACATACCCAAACATGTGATTGAGACTGTATTCAGAACAGTCGTTGTTGGCAGGATTCAAACCTGCGCGAGAAACCCCAATGGATTTCAAGTCCATCGCCTTAACTACGCGGCCACAACAACCCTTATCAACCCTTTAGCTGAGCTGGTTCATTCTTTCGATTTCTCTCTGGGAAAAATCAATGTGGGAGAACCCCTTTACCTGTCCTACTCTACTCAGTCCGAACATAAACTATAGACACATTACATGCATTAAAAACCTCCATCATGGACACAAAAGACTCAAAACCTTTTATAACTTAGAGCTGCTGAAGCAAAAAGTGTTACAACCAGTCCAATAGGAATAGTGAAAAAAATTAATCAGTGTTTGTTTCAGAAACAGGACTATTTGCAAATCTAAAATCTTAAAATAAAGTGAACAAGCACGTATGCAAGGTGCTGTAGCTTAGCTGGTCAAAGTGTCTGTCTAGTAAACAGGAGATCCTGGGTTCAAATCCCAGCAGTGCCTGAGTCCTTCATAGGAATTCTTGTTCTTCACACAGTTAACTCTTGTGCTTTAGCTATAGAACAGTCTGTTGCTCTCTAAACAATCATTTGTGTCCCAGAACGTCAAGGATAATATCTTTTAAGTGTTTTATTTAAAAGATTACAAAATAATGGTGTCACGACGGTGTGGTGGTCAGAACTGTTGCCTCACAGCAAGAGGGTTCCCAGTCTGAGTCCACAACAACTTTCCTAACAGGATTGTTTTCTCAGCAGGCCTGCCTGCTGAGATATAGGTATACTTCCTGAACATTATTTATCATGTGACATAAGGTTTTTCACATACATAACAGTTCATCACTTCTAGCTCTGACCCACAGCACACACAGCAGAGTGGCGCAGCGGAAGCGTGCTGGGCCCATAACCCAGAGGTCGATGGATCGAAACCATCCTCTGCTAGCTGAAACCTTCATCATGTTTTGCTGCTGCATGGAGGTTATTTACATCTCAACAGTTGGTTCTTAAAATGTGGGGCGCATTCCTTTGGGGGGTTGTGTAAGAATGAAATAAAAAATCATTTGTTGACTGAGCATAGTGGAAGTGGAAGTGGGGAAGGCAGGAAGATCAGGCCAAAGTTTTGGCTAAAGCATTTTCATCTGACTGCAATGTCTTTTGTCGTCTCATGTCTTGTAGGACACGAATGAGAGGAAAAGGCCTGCTGGATTAGTGGAGCACTGAGAATACCACCTTAATTGGCTGTATTTTAATGGGTTTAGACTGGATGGAAAGAGTGGATTCAGGGCTACAATTTGATGTATCACAACTGAAATTCCGACTCTCCTAGGCTGAGCAGCCTGCTTTAGATTTATACGAAATATTTACAACATCAAAAATCCTCCATAATTCGCTGTATTGTCGTGCATCTTTTTAGCTGTCCCTTTTTGGTTGTGTATGGCGTTAGCGAAAGGGTAGAATCAGGGCTTCACACCTGAATATCTGACTCACTTAGGCTGAACAGCCTGGTTAATATTTTGACTAAATATAGGCTCACTCAAAAAAACCCTCCTTAATTGGATTGCATTGTAATGCATATATGTAGCCGTTCCCTTTTTGCTATATTAATGTGTTGGGGCTTGATGGAAAGAAGGGATTCAGGGATCCAATTGGGATTATCACACCAGAAAATCTGACTCTCCTGGCCTGAACTTCCTGGTTAATATTTGGACCAAATATTGGCCAGCTAACAAAACTTCCTTAATTGGCTATATTGTAATATTCAGTTTTGTCTATCACTTTCGACAAAAAAATAAAATACATAAAACAGTACTCAAATTAATCTGTAATATGGTGTTAAAGCAGTGCACACAGACCCATTCTGATCATCATCATCATGTCTCATCTACATAAGTCTTCACTCAGTCAGACTGTGGGCCGCTGGGCTGTTTTTGAAAACATCAGGCATCAAATACCGAGTTGGATTAATGCAGAGTAAAGAGTCAAAGAGTCAAATAAATGCAGCACGTAGTAACAATTGTCTTCTTAAACTTTTCCCTGCTCTATAAATGCTAAATGTCACATCCCAAGGTAATCCCTACTGAAACGGTTTTGTAATGTTTTTGGACTCAATGCCGCCTGTTCAGTCTTCCTGTTTACTCTGCATTAGGTTTCTTTTATGTTGCTTGATGTCCAACTCGGTTTTCTATGCCTGATGTTGTCCAAATATGATTTTTGTTCATAAACTAATGTCCTGTTGTGGTGAGCTGCAGCCCAGCGGGCCACAGTCTGACTGAGCTCGTTAGCCTGAAATGAGGAACACCTGTCTCCACTTAGTCCCTGAGGACAGCAAAGCAGAAAGTGTTTCAGAGCTGTGGAGGATCTACTGTTCTGTCTCTGTCTGTCTTTGGCAGCAGGTTTGGACCAAGTTTACTGCCAATCACAGGACAAAGTGGCTCTTCCCCTCATTTGGAACTTCAGAGTAAAACATTTCTGCTTTCTCCATTCGTATCTGATAGAACTATTTTGCTGAAACCTGGGATTGAACCAGGGACCTTCAGATCTTCAGTCTGACACTCTCCCAGCTGAGCTATTTCAGCTTGCTCCTGACAGGCCAATACTGGTCACCATTGTCAGCATATTCTACAGTGAGGGAGGACGGTAACTACAGCACTGTGCTTTGAGTAGAAACTAGCTGATCAGCAGGTGTCAGTACATGTATAAGTGAGCTCCTCTTGCTCTAGTAGCTACACAAAAAGGACTAAAGCTCAGTTGAAAACAGCAGAGTAACATGATAAGCCCAGAGTGCTGCTTGTTATAAACTAAATAGAGACGATCTCCACTGGCTTGTTGGCAGAAAGACCAGCTTTGGTCTTCTGTTTGGACACAAGAGAAATCTAATGAGTGACTAGATCATGACTGGCACTGTGTTTATCTGCTGGGCAATTAGCAAAGAATGTAGATAATGAGGCTAGGGGAAAAGAAGCACAGACATTATTCCCTCTATGACTTAAATATGGAAATCTTCTTTAATTATTATTTCATTCTTTTTGCACCATCTTTTTCACCATAAAGAACGTTTATGGCCTAAGTATGCTGTATTTCTATAAAAGCACTGTGTTTGTGCTCATGTGTGTTTGTTAAAATATTTTTGATCGGTTGTGATCTACCTTTGTTCAGAAACATCTGGTGATGTGAGGAGGTTGAAACAGAGACATAAGGAGCTTTGTGAGGCTGCTAAAGGCGGTGAGTAAAGATTTACTGTAACTTCTTGTTGTTGTGAGTTCCTTGTTCCTCTTTTTTAAATATGAAGCTTTCATTGATGGGAATCAAATGTGTTGAAACAGAAAAACATCTCAACCCTCCAGGACTTTGGGCCATGTAGGATCACACAAACCCTCTATAAACAATAGTTTCATAGCTTGAGAAAGCATAAGTGAGACTTGGTGACTTTTAAAGGAAGTACTTGGATTGGGAACATATATGAAAGAGGAATGTGAACATGTAAGTGGTTTATGAAAGATTATAGACGCATTCTGGTTGTGAATATGTTTATGTCTGTTATCTTTCTCACTTGCCCTTCAGACTCTGAACTGGAGCTCCAAGTTCAGTGTCTGACGCTCACAGTCAGGCACGGATCAACAGACATCATCTGTCAGTTTTTCACATGATACTCTGTCTTCTCCATGTTTGAATAAGCTGCTCTGTCTGACCATCCCCTCTTTTTATCTCCACTGTAACACACATTTGTAGCTGGGAACCAGATCCAGGTCAGGCTCTTGGAGGGCAGCTATGCTAACCAATTTACCACCAACACTATTACACCAACACCAACACTGTTAGACCATCAAATGTCTGTAAACAGGTTTAATGCTGGAAGGGTGTTGTGAAAATAATGGACTGTTCTCTGCACACTCAGGTTAAAATCCAACCAACAATTTTCTTTGGGAAATTTAATATCGTAAGTAATGTTGAGTCTTTTTTCAAAGTGCTGCTGCCTCCTGGATGTCAGCATCATATTATTTATGCATCTGCTCATGTAATCTTTTCATCCTTTACATAAATAACATACCAGCAAGCATTTAAAGCTTGCAAAATATCAAACTGTTTCTGCCTGGTTTCGAACCAGGGACCTTTTGCGTGTGAAGCAAACGTGATGACCACTACACTACAGAAACTGTGCTTTGATGGGCCTGTCTGGAATGGAAAATAAAAAAGCTGTCTGAGGTATGAAGTGCTTTTCCTATAAAAGCTTGCAGCTAGTAAGGACGAATTCAAAAGCAGACATTCAGAAGTGGTCATCAAACCAACACCTGCCAGAGACCTTAACCCATAACCTTAAATTGGCACCTTGGATGGCTCAGCCTTCCCCATGAGGGAGCCAGCTTTCAATTGGAGCTTTGTCATGCTGTTGTCTCTGGGCTTTTCATTAAATGGATTTGTGGGGAAAAGTAGACCTTATACAATGTAAAGAGATGGAGTGGTCTTAGTCAGTAGCTCTTTGAGGTCAGAAAAGAGTAGTTGATCTTTCCTATTTCTCTGGAAAATGAGTAGGATTGAGCATTTTCTTTCTGTCTGTGACTGAAATATTTACAAAAACAGGTATCAATCGTGAGTTAATGTAAAGTGTTACTGTTATATTTGTTATAAGGGCTTGTCCGGGATTTGAACCCGGGACCTCTCGCACCCAAAGCGAGAATCATGCTACTAGACCAACGAGCCACTCTTGTCACTCATCTGAAATCACCTCAGGACGGAGTCGCAGAAGCCTAACAGGGAGAGACGATGCCAGCAGCTCAACACAAGCACAAGAAGAGCCACATGACCATGTCAGTGACTGTTTATGATCAGCAACAGCACTTTATGGTGGACACAGAGGACACATTTTCCTGTATAGGTAAAGAGGGGTCCACTCCAAGCCTCATGGACCAAAATCATCCAGGCATCCAGTAATCTTTGTGTGCCGATTCTTTCCCTGACTCCCTGTGAGACTGAGCCTGTCCACTCCAGTCAGACTCCAGGTTGAAGTCCCTCCTATGAGGATTGAAGAGAAGAAGCAGGGAAAAATGAGGGGTCATCAACATTTGGGTGATATATATGAGCAGCACGCAGCCTCATAGCTTGAATATGTACATAAAGTGTTCTACAGCTGCTTTCTGGGTCTGTAACTGAGGTCTGTAACAGAGCTCAAAGTGAAAGCTGAACTGTTCCACTGCTAAACCTAATCAGCTCTGAGTTAAACTGTAGAACATCTCAGAGAAACGTGGCAGATGGTGGCTCACAGTGCTGTTACAGGGCTGTAGATGCTGGAAAGATCTGATGAACGAGATGTTTCAATCCATTTAAATATGGAAAATTAAGCAGTGAAGTCTTAAAAATGTATGCAGAAAAACTAATTGAACTGTTTTATCTTAGTGATGTCATTGTGATCTCTGTGATGTCAGCCTCTGATGTTACTGTAACCATAGTGATGACACCGTTTGATGTCATGGTGATCTTCGTGATGTCAAGAACAATCTTCAAGATTCCAGAATATAACAGTCATTGGTCATCTACAGTCCACCACTTCACCAGCTGAGCTATCGAAGGGATGCACTGACTGTGTTCTCTCCAGTTCTTTCTCTACAGCTTTACCCACACCAAAACACTCCCCTGCTTTGGTGTTACCATAGTGATGTCACTGTTTGATATCATTGTGGCCTTTGTGATGTCAGCCTGTAGTTTCTGAAAGTAAGTGAAGCTGGTCTGACTCGCTTTGAAAGACATTTTTCAAGAAACACATAGTGTAAACTCGGAGCAGTTGGACGTCCCTGGGACATCCCCTCCAAGGCCACCTTGGTCTGATACGTCCGATTCCTTCAACAAAATAGAGATCATGCAAGACCGTACGAAAAGGCAAAAAATGTTAATTTTTTTAGCTTGGTTTTCTTTTTATAACCACATTGAAATATGTGTAGACTGAGTCAGGTGAGATGAGGTGACCGAGTGGTTAAGGTGATGGACTGCTAATCCATTGTGCTCTGCACGTGTGGGTTCAAACCCCACCCTTGTCGGAGAGATGTTTTGGTAATGTGAGTGCTGAATCGGACACTTAGGGATGGTTCACTGAGCTCACACAGCGTTTTAGTGGTTTGAACGAAACCATTGACAGGAGAACAGGGTGATGATAGTTTTTATAGAAGCTCCTCTGCATGTTGGACGGATGTCGCATCAATTCATTGGTCGCTTATTCAGTTATTTTATATCTGAGAAATACACAAATCACAACATCACAAAGGCCACAATGATATTAAAAAGTGACATCCCAATTGACAGAGTTCAATCAGTTCCAACATTGACACCAAACATTGACATCACTATACAGACAAGTCTAAACATTATGACATAAATAAAATAAGATTTCTCTGCTGTGAAAACACAGCAGTGTTGATTTCATCCATCATTTCATTTCTCAGGGTTCTGGTTGAGCTTTGTGTTATTCAGGTTTTATTACAGGTTTAGTGGTAGAAGTTTCTGCTGCAAAGTATAAAAACTAGGTTTGACAGACATTTGATCTGGATCTATTGCTGAATGATCACCAAGAAGTTCAAATGTTAGTTATTCTGATAGTTATTCCTGTTAGTTTTTCATTCTCTGTATCCTCTTAACCAAAGGATGTGTGTTAATGTGTCAAAGAATAGCTTTCTCAGCTTTTTTCACCTTTTCTCCCCATCAGGGAATCTAACTCCAGTCTCCTGCATGCCAGGCAGGGATACTCACCACTATACTAACGACGAGATGCAACCAGACTGCTGAAGATGCTTTCAGGTACTTCTTGTAAATCTGACTTTCAAATTGTTATTTTCTTTTGTTTTAGTTTTGTTTGGTTGAATAATATTTGTTGATTTCTGGAGACTGGTCACTCTGGCCATAGATGGATTGGTCTAATGAGAGGAACCAATGAATGCATTCCTTAGATAGCTCAGGTTTTAAAATGGAGGGCTGTAAATGTTCGATAACAGGTTTCCTTAGGTTGCTGGTTCAATTTTGGCTCAAATGAACCTTTTCTATCATGTCCTATTGCAGCATCGGTCCAAATGTTGCTCTATTTCCACCAAAAAATACAGTTTCTTTAATATATATATTATATAGTTTACACTAAACACAGGAGGATCTTGTGTCTGTGTCAGTTTGGAATTAAGATTTAGTGACTGGAGTGTCAGACGGATGACCATTTTCTAGCTCAACTGTATGAAAATGTATCAGTCAAACCTGCAAAAATACACATTTTTATGGTTATCTGTAGTCTGGGGATAAAAATTTGATATATGATGGATTGAAACTGGGTAAACTCTGAGCTTCATGGACTGAGTTAGTGATGCAGGTTACCCTAAAACAGTCCATTGATAACAAAGAACTGCCTTCTGCAGCCTCTTTGTTCCGCACACAATGCCTGTCAGCACACAGCTGTGATCGTATAGTGGTCAGTACTCTGCGTTGTGGTCGCAGTAACCCCGGTTCGAATCCGGGTTGCAGCAAGTTGATCAAAATGTTTGATGTTCACTTTTATTTAGACTAATCAACTGTTTGGTGACTGTACATTGGGCTGTGCGTTCAAATCCCTCTATGTACTACAGTACATGGCACAGTGGCTCAGAGGAAGTGTGCTGGAGGTCCACATCTCACCATGCCAGCAGCTTGATGCCACATCTAACCAGGCAGGAACAAGCTCCTATCCTGGTAGCTTTCAACACTTGGTGGACGAATGTGTTATTGACTAGGACATAGTTTTTGATTATCTGACTGGAGTCTGTAATTTGGTGAATCAATTAGACCTACCAGACCATGGTGGCCTCAGAGAACAGGTTAGTAAATTGTCAGTGAATTATTTCTCATCAGAATAATGTTGTGGGGTTGTTGGTGCTGACCTCTGACACTGACTCTTAGGAACCACTGAGCTCACACAGTGTTTTAGTGGTTTGAATGAAACCATTAACAGGAGAGATCCTGACAATTCATGCATTCTAACCATGACCTGACATACAGCACACACAGCAGAGTGGCGCAGCGGAAGCGTGCTCGGCCCATAACCCAGAGGTCGATGGATTGAAACCATCCTCTGCTAGCTGAAGTTTCCAAAATTTTTCTCCCCTGCATGTAGGTTATTTACATCTCACCAGTTGGTTCTTAAAATGTGGGGCACATCCCTTTGGGAGGGTGTGTAAGAATGAATGAAAAAAATCATTGGTTGACTGAGCATAATGGACAGCTTTTTGAGTGAGCTCCTGTAAAGCAATTTTGATTTTAAAACCAGTTCCAGTCAGACTTGCTGGATTCAGTGTGATGACCGTTACACCTTGGAACCCTTTAGCTTTTAACTTTAGTATTTATCACCATCCTATAGACGTCTTTAGCAGTCAACGGTTGTATTTGAATTTACGTCTATAGACGTCTTTGGCAGCCAATGAGTTAATTGGATTGCATTGTAATGCATATACACTACCGTTCAAAAGTTTGGGGTCACATTGAAATTTCCTTATTTTTTAAGGAAAAGCACTGTACTTTTCAATGAAGATAACTTTAAACTAGTCTAAACTTTAAAGAAATACACTCTATACATTGCTAATGTGGTAAATGACTATTCTAGCTGCAAATGTCTGGTTTTTGGTGCAATATCTACATAGGTGTATAGAGGCCCATTTCCAGCAACTATCACTCCAGTGTTCTAATGGGACAATGTGTTTGCTCATTGGCTCAGAAGGCTAACTGATGATTAGAAAACCCTTGTGCAATCATGTTCACACATCTGAAAACAGTTTATCTCTTTACAGAAGCTACAAAACTGACCATCCTTTGAGCAGATTGAGTTTCTGGAGCATAACATTTGTGGGGTCAAATAAACGCTCAAAATGGCCAAAAAAAGAGAACTCTCATCTGAAACTGGACAGTCTATTCTTGTTCTTAGAAATGAAGGCTATTCCATGCGAAAAATTGCTAATAAATTGAAGATTTCCTACAACGGTGTGTACTACTCCCTTCAGAGGACAGCACAAACAGGCTCTAACCAGAGTAGAAAAAGAAG
>JABUIW010012024.1:0-13467 GCA_013363375.1 Menidia beryllina | reverse complement strand
TGTTGAAACAGACGTTCCAACATAAGGTAAGTGCTGTTCCAGCGTGTGTCCACATCGATTATGAGCTTTTGTGATTGTCTTCCCATCTGTATTTGAGTCCCTTCTAGCCTTTCTTTACCTGTGGTGCTTGAGTGGAAATATGCCACAATTCTTTTAGCCTTTGCGCGGATGTCACAGAGGTCAGGGATCTGGTCAAATGATTTTCGGACGAATAAATTCAGTCCATGAGCAATGCAGATGGAGTGCCTGATCTTTAATGCCTTAGCACATGCAATCATGTTAGCAGCTGCATCAGTCACCAGACAGTTCACCTTATCAGTAATTCCCCACTCCGCCATGTGATTATGCACTACCCTGGCCAGATTGTCAGATGTGTGAGTGTAAGGGAAATGCTCCACTCCAATTAATACAATGCTCAGTTTGTCATTGGGATCAATGAAGTGGCATGTTATGGCCAGGTATGCCTCCATATTCATGGACGTCCACATATCTGCTGTCAGGCTGACGGCAGTCACCTTTTGGATGTCTTCTTTGGCCTTTTCTTTTGTTTTGTAGAATTTATCTTCCACCATCTTTTTTAATGCCTAAAATAAAAAGCAAAATTATTCATTTTAATAACTGAAATGATTTCAAATTACCACATTAGCTGTTATTGTTTACACATATAAACCTTTCTAGTAGGAAGAACATAGGTTGGATCCAGCAAATGAATGAGCTCTCTGAAGCCCTCATCCTCCACTACGGAAAAAGGTTGGGAATCCTTTACAATCAGATTTGCCACAGCCTCATCTAGCACCTGCTTCCTGGAACCTGCAAGACGCATAAATATAAAACAATTTAAATGACACAATAATATACTGATAGATATAAATATGAATGAAATAATTTACAAAACATAAGACAATGTCATACTCTGGCTGGTGTCTCCTGTGTCTGAAGTGTGCTTATTTTCATGCATGGCCCTGTAATGCCTAATCATTGATGATGTGTTGTTGTTGTAGACCAACACCCTGTCACACAGCAAACATTTCACCTGAATTAAAAGGATGTGGAAGTTAACACAACGTTGCTATTAATGAGGGAAATGTAGTCAGATCTTGGGTAAACATTATACAAACCTTATTGTGATCTGTCATCTCATAATACTCCCACATATGAGAGGTTTTTCTCTTTTTTGATGGCTCCATTTCAACCACTGCTGATGAAAACTGTTCTGCTGATACCAAACCACCTACTACAACCCACGAAGCAACAGGATTCATCGCGCTTTTATTTTGAAAACCGACACGCAAAATGAAGCAGTCACGTGACCAATGCAATGCGAAGCCTCGTTTGTTGCCAGTCACGTGGTTTTCAACAAGACAACACAGGCCTCGAAGCGGGGCTTCATTGACACGCCCCCTTATTACCCGGTACAAGCCTCGAAGCCTGGCTTCAGATAGCCCATCACTACTAAACATATTTACATACTCACATCTCATCCCTGTTTTGTTTATTTCAAGTTACTTATAGGTTACAATAAATTATTGATTGGCCTAAACCCATTGTCTCCCCTCCTTTTTGTCATGGGCACTGAGCCGGCCTGTGACAAGTGGGGGCTCGTCAAAGTTAAGTTCATGTTAGTTGTATCTTGGTTTTTGTGTACTTTAATATGCTGTTGTCTGGTTAACTTAACATTTGGTTGGATTGGTTAATATTGGTATTGTTTCTCCTTTGATCTTATCATAGATAAGTTTAGTTGTAGTTTGGCTATCG
Organism: Menidia beryllina; assembly: GCA_013363375.1. NCBI lineage: Eukaryota > Metazoa > Chordata > Actinopteri > Atheriniformes > Atherinopsidae > Menidia > Menidia beryllina. Next base: position 11,712 of record JABUIW010012024.1, on the reverse strand, counting down.
TACTTGTTTTGTAGTTAATTGTGTTCAGTAGTTTTGAGGAGTTAGTCTTTGCTTCAGTTTTCCAAACTTTTGAGAGGGATGCTTGGGTTTGGCCATTTTGTAAGGAGAGAGCAGTGAGCATGTGTTCCCTTTGTTTGGTTAACTTTTAGCTTCTTTGTTTAGCAACTCTCTCAGGGCCTTTCTGGGTTTGTGTCCAGGTGGGAGTCCTCCCCTTGTGAGGTAAATCAGCGAGTGTCAATAGGAGGCTCGTGGTGTTTTTGTTTTAGGTGGCAGTGAACGTGGGTAGAGCTTCCCCATTACCTTTTTCCCTAACATCGGCTCGGGAGCACCTCCGTGGTTGTGGGGGTTGCCAGTTGCTGGTTACCTTTCACTCCACTGGTTTTGTGTGCATAAAACCCCACCACATGTGACTGCACGAAGACCAGGGTTTAGTCAGTTAACTGTTTTTGGAGACTAGTGGGGAGTGGCTTCTGTCCTAAACCCAGTTGGCAGGAGGTGAGTTTGACTTTGTTAAAGGTTGTATTGACTTTGTTTAAAGGGAAAATGTCTTCTATTTTGCAAAGTTTTGTTCGGTCACCTTCAGAATTGGCTTTGGAGTTATGTACTAAGGAGCAGTTAATTGAAATGGCTGAACATTATGAAATTGAAGTAGTGGATAAAAAGTTAAAAGAGACTGTTAAGGCTGATTTAAAACAGGGTCTTATGGAGGCAGGGATTATTTGCAGTCAGGGTGCAAGTGGTCAATCTAGTCCACCTGTTTTAACCTTTGAGCAGCAGAGGGAACTGTTACGAATGCAGCTAGAGCTGGAGGGGTTGAGGTATACCAATAGACCAGTTTCAGATACCAGAGGGCAGTTTGATGTTGCACAAAACATTCATCTGTTGCCTAAATTTGATGAGTCAGATGTTGACACTTACTTCACTCTGTTTGAGAGGATAGCAAATTCTAGAGGTTGGACAGACTTGGACAGAACTACATTGTTGCAATGTGTACTCACAGGTAAAGCACGTGAGGCCTTTTCAGTATTGAGCGTAGCTGACAGCAGGGTTTATGCTACAGTAAAATCTGCAGTACTGAAAGTGTATGAGCTGGTACCTGAGGCATATCGCCAACGTTTTCGGTTTAAGAAAAGGTTAGATTCACAGACTTATTCAGAGTTTGTTCGTGATTTGACCTCTGCATTTAACCGTTGGTCTACATCTTCTGAGGCTACTACTTTTGAGGGTCTTTGTGACTTAATTGTGTTAGAGCAGTTCAAAAATTCAGTGCCTGAGGCAGTTGCAACTTACATTAATGAACGTAAGGTTAGATCTCCATGTGAAGCAGCAGCCCTTGCAGATGAGTATGTGCTTACTCACAAAAGTCACTTTGAACCAAGCCATTCCACTCATAAGTATGGTCTCAGACACGGTCCTTTGTATGGAGCTTCAAATCACAAGCCCCAGCAAAAATTTGGTTATAAAGCACTAGTCAATGCCAATGCCTGTAGATATTGTCTAGTTGAGGGTCACTGGAAGAGAGAGTGTCCTCTGCTTAAATCTAAAAGGTCAGGTCAAGTTAAACCTGCTGTAATGGCAGCTCCTGTTACACCTCCTGACCTCCAGGTTGAGCTGTTGCAGTCACAGGTTAAGGTTGGTTCTTATCATTGTGATTTTTCAGCTTTTATTTCTGATGGTATAGTGTCTTTAGTTGGTGATGGCAAAGAAGTCCCAATTAAAATTTTGAGAGATACGGGAGCTCTGGATTCTTTTATTTTAGAGTCTGTGTTGCCATTTTCTAAAATGTCTGATACTGGCGGTTGTGTCATTGTACAGGGCATGGGGTTAGTTCCATTTTCCTCTCCTTTACATAAAGTCAGTTTAGCTTGTGGTCTTGTAGAAGGTGATGTATATGTTGGTGTACGGCCCCAGTTGCCAGTAGAGGGAGTGCATATGATTTTGGGGAATGACCTTGCAGGGTGTAAAGTCTGGGCAGATGGTAATCCAAACATCTTTAAAAAGCCAACCTCTGTGTCCCCTGTAGGTCTATCTTTGCACTGTAGTAGTGTGGCTTCTGATGTATTTCCTGTTTGTGCTGTAACTCGTGCTGCCTCTAGGGTTAAAGAGGGTGAGCTTAAGCCAGAAAATCTCGAGTTGCCATTTAAACTTCAGACAGAACAGTTGTCCACTTCTAAAGATACATTAATAGCTGAACAAAAAGCTGATACAACTTTGTCTAATCTTTTTGCTGGTGTTGTGTCTGAGTCAGTTGTCAGAGACAGTGCTATGTGTTATTTCCTTCTAGATGACGTTTTAGTTAGGAAATGGGTTCCACGTAGTGACCAGGGTTTGGGAGATCCAGTCTTTCAAGTAGTTATCCCAAATGTATTGAGAAACCAGGTTTTGCAAACATCACATGGTGATGTGGCAGGTCATCTGGGTGTGCGTAAAACTTGTGACTGCATACTTCGTCATTTCTTCTTGCCACGTCTTAAAAGAGATGTAACTCAGTTTATTAGGACTTGTCATACATGTCAGCTCACCAGCAAACCAAACCAGGTAGTCAAGCCAGCACTTTTATACCCAATACCAGCTATAGGGAAGCCTTTTGAACATCTCATGATTGTGTTGGGCCATTACCACGGTCAAAGTCAGGACATAGCTATCTATTGACTGTAATGTGCCAAGCAACTAGATACCCGGCTGCTTTTCCACTGCGCACAATAACTTCAAAATCAGTTGTAAAAGCATTGACTCAGTTTATTTCTACATTTGGTATTCCAAAAGTTATTCAGTCAGATCAGGGTTCTAATTTTACCTCCCATTTGTTTGCCCAAATTCTTAAACAGCTTCAAGTTAAACATAATAAGTCTACTGCATTCCATGCTAAAAGCCAAGGAGCTTTGGAACGTTTTCATCAGACTTTAAAGTCTTTGCTTCGTGCATACTGTACAGAGTTGTCGGCAGATTGGGAGGAAGTGTTACCCTGGTTGTTACTAGCCGCTCGTGAAATAGTACAAGAAAGCACAGGGTTTAGCCCGAATGATTTAGTATTTGGTCACAAAGTCCGAGGGCCATTAGCAGTTTTGCAGGATGGTTATTTGCCTGATGAACCATCTCAGAACCTTTTTGATTATGTGAATGGGTTTAGACTGAAGTTGTACAGAGCTGGTGAACTGGCAAAGGAAAAATTGGAATTGTCTCAAAAGAAAATGAAACAGAAATATGACAGACAAGCTGAGATGCGTGAGTTTAGTCCTGGTGATCGGGTCCTTGCTCTTTTGCCACTTGTAAATTCACCGTTTCAGGCAAAGTATTATGGTCCATTTAAAGTGCTGCGTAAAGTGTCAGATTTAAACTATCTTATTGAAACCCCAGGTCATAGGAAATCCTCTAAACTATGTCACATAAACCTGCTAAAGTCCTATCATTCCCGTGGTCCAGTTAAAGTTGAAGGCACTTCAGCTGTGAGGTCAGCGTTGGCTGCTGTGCCCATCACTGTCACTAGTGGCCTTAACTTTTTGGAGGGGGGAGAAGAGGAGGTAGTTGTGGCTTTAGATGAAGTTTTAAGAGGTCGTTTGAAAAACTCTCAGACTTTGCAAAATCTTAGTGCACTGGTAGATCATCTAGATTGTGGTAAACGTGATGAGTTGGTGGCACTCATTAAAAGTTATCCTGCTTTGTTTTCGGACACTCCTTCACAGACTCATTTAATCGAGCATGACATAGACATTGGAGAGGCTAAACCCATTAAACAAAGGTTTTATAGAGTATCCGAGGAGAAGAAACAACAGTTGGAGACAGAGGTGCAATACATGTTGAAAAATAAAATTGCTGAGCCATGCTCTTCCAATTGGGCATCACCCTGTCTTTTGGTTAGAAAGTCTGACTCAACTTTTAGACCTTGTACTGATTATCGAAAAGTAAACAATGTCACTAAAGCAGATCTTTTTCCTCTTCCTAGGATGGAGGACTGCATAGATCAAGTTGGGTCAGCAAAGTTTGTTAGCAAATTTGATCTTCTTAAAGGGTATTGGCAGGTGCCTTTGACAAAGAGAGCCCGTGCGATTGCTGCTTTTGTCATTCCATCTGGTTTGTACTGTTACAACGTAATGCCTTTCGGGTTGCGGAATGCTCCAGCCACCTTCCAGAGGCTGATGAATCTGGTGGTGTCAGGTCTGGAAGGGTGTGCCGTCTATTTGGACGATGTAGTCGTTTACTCAGATTGTTGGGAGGAGCATATCAGGCGATTACAAGCCCTATTTGAAAAACTGGTGTGGGCCAGGCTGACTGTTAATTTGGCAAAGTGTGAGTTTGCCAAAGCCACTGTGACTTACCTTGGAAAAATTGTTGGTCAGGGTTTTGTTTGTCCTTTGGAAGCAAAGATCGCCGCTGTGAAGCAGTTCCCACAGCCAACCACCAAGAAGGAACTAATGCGCTTCCTGGGAATGGCAGGCTACTACCGTGCCTTTTGTAAAAACTTTTCTGTAATAGTGTCTCCCCTGACCAACCTGTTGAAGGCCAAGGCTGAGTTCATCTGGTCCACCCAGTGTAATGCAGCATTTGAGGCAGTAAAGGCTCTTTTGTGTTCAGCTCCTGTGTTGGCAGCACCACGTTTTGGTCAACCCTTTAAATTATAGGTAGATGCTAGTCAGATAGGGGCTGGGGCTGTGTTACTGCAGGAAAGTGACGAGGGAGTTGAGTGTCCAGTCAGTTTCTTCTCCCGGAAATTTAATAAGTACCAGCAAAACTATTCGGTAATAGAAAAGGAGGCACTAGGCCTCATCTGGGCTTTACAGAACTTTGAGGTCTATGTCGGCTCTGGTTTGACACCTTTGACAGTTTTCACTGACCATAATCCACTTACATTTTTAAAGTCTTTGCAGAATCCCAACCAGTGGTTGATGTGTTGGGCCTTGTTCCTACAGCCTTATAATCTTGACATTAGACACATCAGTGGTAAAAGTAACATTATAGCTGACGCTTTGTCCCGTGCTCCATTGAACTAGTTGTTCCTCTGCTCTCACCTGCTGGTTGTCTATTCCTCCTCCTCTTAAACTGCTCCCCAGGTACCAGGGTTGCTGAGATGGAGGGATGGACAGTTGGTTAGAGGATGCAGAGCAACTACTAGAGCCAGGACTAGTAGCTATTTGTATTTTGGGGAACATTTGAATTGGTTAATGTGGGCCAAATTTTGGGTTGAGGGTGGAACCCTCATTTTAAGGAGGGGGGTGTCACGGCCCATTCCTCTCACCTGTAGGGGCGGTTCCTCCTGCAGGCAGAGGCAGGCCTTATTGATTGGGGCCACCTGGGCTCACTATATAAGTTGGCCTCCACTAACACTCTCTCTCTCTCTGCTCCTCCAGGTACCCACTTTTGTTGGTTGGTTCAGTTTGGTTTTGGTTAACACTCAGTCACATTCTCACATACATGTTCACCCACTCATACACTGCACACACTAAACATATTTACATACTCACATCTCATCCCTGTTTTGTTTATTTCAAGTTACTTATAGGTTACAATAAATTATTGATTGGCCTAAACCCATTGTCTCCCCTCCTTTTTGTCATGGGCACTGAGCCGGCCTGTGACAATTGTTATATGTATACAGGGAAAGCAACATAATGTAATGAAACCACACATGTTGTCTGGAGATGGCCACCTAGTAAACATAGTAGCTCATGATACATACTGTTTGGTGTTGGATTATTCAATTCTTCAATCTGTAGGCCGGAAGATGGGTTGGATCCATACAAAAATACAATAAGGGACAATGTGAACATGTGGCTCAGTTACCCAACATTCAAAACAGTACTTTACTGCATTGGAAGTTAGCCTGCAAAAGCCAATGCATTTAACCAGCGTCTATAAGAATAGATGTGAAAACAATTACGCTGTGATTCAGTTAACGTTAGCCTAACATTAGTTGTCTAAGACACAGTTTTTAAAGGTTAAGAGTTTTAAAATGAGTCTCGGGCGATCAGCTTTAACATTACAAGTGTTAGCTAAGGCGCTAGCTACAATACGGATAGGCTAACGTTAGCTAGTTACGTTAACGTTACTTGTTGCTCAAAACATGTAACGTTAATGGTAACTTACTTAACAAAACCTGGGCTTCATCGTTCGCAATATACATCGATGACAATTGATTTAACTATGACCTGCGCAGCATTTTATACGCAGTCAGAGACATTTTATGTATATTAGAAATCTAATTCTAATTCATTTACTTACCCCACTCTTCTTCAGTGGTAAGTTAACCCAACTCCGTGCTTCCTGTAATGGGAGCTGTCAATCAAGGTACAAGGACGTCCCTGTGGTTGTAATCACGACGAAAGTGACCAATCATAAGAGGACATCCCTGTGGTTGTAATCACGACGAAAGTGACCAATCATAAGAGCCCCCAAATTGTCAAAATTCCTTTAGACTCGAGCGAGCAGAAATCCACTGCACGCGCAAAACAGCGCTCCGCGAGCAAGAGCACACTGCGCGCAAGCAGAATTCCACTGCCCGAGCAGAATTACCCTTTAAGAACAAACCAGGCGCTCGCTCGCAGCAACTTGTGCAACTCTCGGTTGTTGAATTTGTGCGCGCAAATACTGTATCTGCGCGCGAATACTGTATCTGCGAGCGGGAAGGTTAATTTTTGTGCGTGGGAACATTTGACATAAAAATGATGCCATACAGTCAGTAGTCTTTGGATAAACTGGAGGCGGAATGCTGCGCCCCTGCTGGCCAGATGGACCAGGCCTCCCCCCCCCCCCTCTTCTTTAGGTAAAAACAGGACACCCTGTGGGACCCAGTGCAACCTGTCCCGAATAAAATCAACTAAAAGCGACTGAACTTTGGACAGGAGAGGAACTGGAGGATCAACACAGGCCAGCCGGTGCCACAAGGAGGATGAGACCAGGTTATTGGCTGTTAAGGTTCAGCCTCTGGAAGACATTTTTGGGAGCAGCCACCTCCACTTCCCCAGCCGACCTTTGACCTGCTCCAGGAAATTGTCCCAGTTTTTATTTGTGTTGGTCTCTTCCCCCAGAAAGACTCCAAGATATTTGAATCCTCTTTTTTTCCACTGTAGGCCACCGGGCAGCCTGATCCTGCAGCTCAGAGGCAGTCTGCCGGTCTTTAGGCCTTCACTGATCACATCTAGTAGATCTGGTCCTATCATGGAGCAGACAGACTTGTAAAAGTCAGCAGGAAGGCCGTCCATGCCTGGAGCTGTGCCGCTCTGCAGGCTCATGGTGGCAGTGTGGAGCTCCTGCAGCGTCCCCTCTGCTGCCAGCTTGCTGTTGTCAGCCTCACTGACCTGAGGGAGACCGCTGAGGAAGCTGCTGTGCACATCTGGATTATGTGTCCACTCACTCTTAACTCATTGGCTGCCAAAGATGTCTATAGATGTCAATTCAAATACAACCGTTGACTGCCAAAGACGTCTATAGACGTCTTTTATGTTTTTCAACGAGAGTGGCTGGGGGACGATCTGCTAAAGCATGTCTGTAAATATGGGCTTCTAGACAGAGTATGTAGTAACACATTGACCCTCTAGGGGGCAGTGCCACTTTTGAAGGGAGATGAGCATAGACTGTAGGCAAATAAGAAAAAGGTAACGGTTCGCTATGAGAGAACATGTCGCCGGTGAGACGCAATTTTTTTTTCCTGATGAAAGAAGAGAGTCTACTCTTTCTTTTGGTGTGTTCGGTGTTTACATAGTCACAGCCGCTACCCGTTCGTAAAGAATGGATGGTCTTCCTTTGTCCATTTTTGCGCTCCAGCCCAAAGAAGAAGCGCGATGGGGCGTCCATCTGTGTGATGTTCATGAACCTAGACCTGACCAGCGCCCCCTGTGCTGAGACGCCCAACAGGTTTGCTATGGCTGACTTTTTTGACTTGAGGGAATGTAAAAGCCCTGGATTTGCTGCAGAGTCTGCTAAAGTCTGCAGCTCCACCACTTGTGTCTCCAGATCTTTCATGGACCGAGTTTAGTTTGTAGTGACACCGCGAGTGAACTGCTGGCAGAGCTGTTTTATCTGTGTCTTACCAAAATCCCACCACTGTTGTATGTTTGTGAAGGCAGGCCTGATTTCTCTGTGGGACTCCCCAAAAAAATTAAAAGCAGTTCTAAAAGCCTGGTCAGGAAAACAAAAACGCGCCAGCGCGCCAATTACGCAGACTAGTGGAGGAGAAGGAGCGAAAAGAAAATATAGGGAAATCTAGCATCAACGAAAAATGGATACATAACGCATCACAACGCAAGCTAACAGAACCGGAGAAGGAAATTTTATCAAAAGGACTCAATTACGCAATGACACCGGACATAATACCACACGAGGAATACATCTTAGCCACAGAATTAGCATGTACAAACTTAAAAACACAAGGTGAAAAGGCAGAATTGCACAATACAGTGGCAGGCATCTTAAAGACAGCAATAATACCCAGCAGCAATATATCTAAAGAGGAGAGAGTAGCAATCCACACATTAAGGAAAGACAAAACAATAACAGTGGTGCCAGCGCACAGAGGAAGGACCACGGTAGTTTTAGACGCAGTAACATACGAAAACAAAATTAAAGCACTCCTGGACGACAATAACACTTATGAAATATTAACAAAAAATCTCCCAGAAGAGAAGAAAAAAGAACTCAAAAGACTGTTAAAACCATTGGTACAGCAAAACAAGATAAATCATTTCTCCTTTCACCAACATGGGACAGCATCCTCCAGAGACCAATGGGCGGCGGTGGGCGTGGCCAGTCTGGCAGACCTGTGCGGTCTGTACAGGCTGGCCACGCCTACAGGAAGTAACAACTGTTGGCATGTCACCCACTCCACCGGTGACAGTTCTGAGGACGGCTTGCAGCTAGCAGCCGAAACATGTCAACAAGGTAAAAACACTCTTGTGGAATATTGTTGTCTGAACCGAAGAAAACAAAAAGCATGACTAACACTGATGAAGACAAGAAGAACTTAATACAAGTAAAACAAGATAACACAGGAAACGTATGACAACTTAATACCCAACGCCAGCATCACACCACGCATATATGGCACACCCAAAATCCACAAACAAGACACTCCCCTCCGCCCCATAGTTGACTCCATAGGCTCTGTCACATATAATTTATCCAAGGCACTTGTTGAAATAATCAAACCATTAATCGGACACACCGAACATCCCTGCGCCAACTCCAAACAGCTTGCACAGGAACTCAAACAGATTACAGTCAAACCGGAATGTAGCGGCCAAAGTGGACTTTTAGTTTAAATAAATAGAAATTGCTTAAAAATGCTTAAAAAAGATGGATAATAATTTAATTTGAATTTCTAATTTCATTGATGGATATATTTCATGATTAAAATGATAAATATTACATGTGCAAAGTTAGAAGAATAAGAATTTATGTTTATAAGGTTTTTGGATGTCGGATTAAAAATGCGTACTGTCGCTTTAAAGATGACGAGCCGGCTTCCGTAGCTCTCGCGCTTTATTTCAGATCGCTAGAACTGTGGAAGCGAACAGTCTTCTTACCTGTTTTTTCTCACCTGTAGCTATTTAACTTTACGAAAGACTTTGAATCTTTTTATTTTGATTATAAGATATTTTTGTTAGTTCATGTATGTTTTGTAAGCCTGAAGAAGAAGAACACTAAAACTTCAATTTAATTTCAAGACGTTGTGGAGTGGATTTATTTCAATCGCATGGACATTAAGAGTGGAAACGGCTCGGAGAATAACAGCGTAAGAGAAAGCATTTTTCTGGCAATCTCATCAAGATCAAACCTCTACACGGATTAAATATTCATATCACACGACGTCATACCACTATTCACCAAGACCCCTGTAGAAGTCACTATTCACATTGTACAATAAAAACTAAGCAAGGACAAGACAATGAGAAAACGCACAAATTTGACAGTGGAAGACATAATACAACTATTAGAATTCATAGACAAATCCACCTACTTTCAACATAACAATGTAATATACAGACATAAACGAGGATTTTCCATGGGAGACCCACTTTCAGCAATAATGAGCAGTTTTTTCATGGAGGACCTGGAACAGAGAGTCATCAGAACAGCACCCACCCACTGCAATATCACCCTCTGGAAAAGATACGTTGACGACATACTGGAAATAATACAACAAGGACACACGCAAAATCTCACAGACCACCTCAATAAAATGGACACCACCGGCAACATACAGTTTACACATGAGGAGGAGAAGGACAATAGCATTGCTTTTCTGGACATAAAGATTCACCACAACAACGACGGCAGCATCAAGATAACAGTTTACCAGAAACCTACCCACACCGACCAATACTTACTATGGACATCAGAGCACCCCAACGCACACAAACTATCCGTCGTACGCACACTATATGAAAGAGCCACCATCATCACAGACCCAGCAGACAGAGAGGAGGAGGAGAAGCATATTGAACAGGTACTTACACATGTCACTATCCAAAATGGGCCATAAACAGGGGAAAGCAACAAGTCAGAAACAAAACCAGCAAACAGAAGGAAAAAAAGAAACTACAGGACATATCTGAATACAAAAGCATAGTCATATTACCATACATACGGGGAATAACAGAACCAATACAGAGGGCGATGAGGAAACACAACATCAACAGTAGTGAAACCAAACACCAAACTCAGGCAACTTTTAGTTCACCCCAAGGACCAGATCACACAAGATAAAAAAATGCAATATCATTTATGAAATCCCATGCAAACCCTGCAATAAAACATACATTGGTGAAACAGGACGGGCCTTCAGCACAAGAAGAAAGGAGCACCAAACAGAGTGTGAAAAAGAAACAACAGGGAGACTCACAAGAACAAAAAAAAAAGACAAAGCGGAACAAGAAAACCTGAAGTCGGCCATATCGGATCTCTGCAAAAGGAATAACCACATTATGGACTGGGATGGGGCACACATCATTGGGTCTGAAACCAACAAATTCAAGCGCTGGATAAAGGAGGCAATAGAAGTCAGGAAGCGAGGCAGGAGAAAGGGAACTGGACGTTGGTTGGATTTGGAGCGGAGCGAGAAACACAAAACATAAAATATTGGATTTGGAAAAGGCGGATTTGGCATAAACTGCTATGTGAATGGTTCTGGTGGAAATGGAGGTAGGAATTGATTAAGGTATGGATTTTGAAGGGTGGACGCCAGTGGGGAGAGGAAGAGGGAGAGGACGTGGTAGAAATAAAACAGATGAAGGAAAGGGAAGTGAAGGCAGTAAACGAGAACTGGAAGGGAGTAGTTCGGATGAAGAAAGGATAGTTAGGAGGAAACTTGTGAGGGAGGAATTTAGAATAATATTAAAACTTAATAATGAGCAGGAACAGGAGAACATCAGCCCCATTGTGGTGTCAAGAGAAATAAAAAAGAAAATTGGAGATGTCGAAATGGTAAAGATTCTGATAGATGGAAACCTATTGGTAGAACGAAGAACAATTTAATAAGGCTTTAAATGTGGATAATATCTGTAAAAAAACAGTGTTGGGGAAAAAAGTGCTGGGAGAAAATCAAAAGATTAGAGGAGTGATTTATGGGATCCCTCTAGATGAAGAGCTTGAGAAAATTAAGAGAAGTATTGTGGGTGCAAAAGTAAACAATTTGAAGAGGTTGACTAGAACAGTAAAGGGAGAAAGAGTAGGTAGTTTATCAATTCTCATTGAATTCGAAGGAAAAGAATTGCCACAAAA
>JABUIW010009945.1:0-12360 GCA_013363375.1 Menidia beryllina | reverse complement strand
AAATGACCAACAACAAAGCTGCATCCACTGTTAAAGTGGGAGCAAATGAGCTGGAAAGGGAGCCCCTCTCAGCAAAGAATGCATCCTACTCACCCCAAAATGCTTCTGTGAACCCTCCCAGCTCTGACTCTGAAATGGAGTGTGGGCTCATACAGATGAGACAAAGAATGAGCCAGGAACAATGAGCCAAAAGAAAGAAAATGAGCTATGGGCAGACTGCACATCTTCATCCAATGCTGAATCTTATCTCGCTTAATGTAGCGAGTGTATAGAGCAATAAAAGAGGAATTTTTAATTAATATAAATAGTAATACAATATGCTTGTAAGAAAAAAAGGGGAGGGATAAACGGTACCAGTGGAGTGGGAATACTGATGAAAGATGATTATTTAATAAATATTAGAGAAATGTATTGATGATATTGGTGGATTAGAGATGTGAATAACAAAGATATCAGAATAATAAACTGGTATGCACCCAACGCATAATCAGAAAGTAAAAATATATTTGAGAAATGAACTAAATTTATGAATAATAATATTCTACATTTAGGAGATCTAAACGTGGTACTCTGACGACAGGATGTCTCGACTGCAAATATATTTAGGACCGCTTCTAGTAAAACAGTTTTAATCTGAGTAAAAATAATTTAATCTACACTCACAAAAATATTTAACCCTAACTTTTAAAAATGATGTAAAATAATTAATAACAAAGTTCCATTTGATTTTTTAAATATTTTTAACATAGACCGACCTAATAAACTTTACATGATCCATATGCATGAGTGTAATAAAGCCTATTCTTTTTAAATGCATGTTCCCTAGGTTTATTCAGCATTAATATAGTTTATTGAATTTAAATGCATATTATTATGATTATATATTTAAAATACATTAAGTATATTTGTTCAAATTACATAGTAATTGGGTTACCTATTCAAGATTAATAACGTTTATGTGTTTAAATTGCATAACAATTAAGCTTATATTCAATCAAAATGCATTCGATTTATGTATTTATTATTAATATCCAATAATCTTTTTCTATAGGGTTAGGGTTACGATTCATATTCAATGCATTTTTTTATTCACGATGATTGTGTATTTGTTTGAAATTCAACAACATCTCAATGATCAGACCACCTCATTTATTAACATTAAAGCTTCTCTTCACACAGACATTGTACTCAGCAGGTAGTGTAGATATTACAAATGTTTTCTAATATCATTAGAACAAAGGCAAATTATCTGCTCCAACAATGGCAGTAAAGGACCTGCTCTTTTTTATCTAAAACAAGCTACAGGCTCAAGAACATTCAATAAATTATCACACAGGGGCCAGTTAGTTGAAGGGCCAGTTAGTTTGTGAAATTGCTGTAAATCCATCCTTAATTGCTGTTTTATGTTGTGATTACAGTTAAATCCATCCTTAACTGCTGTTTTATGTTGTGATTACAGTTAAATCCATCCTTAACTGCTGTTTTATGTTGTGATTACAGTTAAATCCATCCTTAATTGCTGTTTTATGTTGTGATTACAGTTAAAAGTGGGGATAAAATTTAGGCTTTTGTTTAAAACAGTTGTGGCGGAGTTAGAATAGTTTTTTTTGGCTAAACCCAGCACATTCTTGTCCCCCTCTGAGTCTGTGCGGCTTGTGGGAACCTCTATTTTCCCCAGCGCTGAGCGGTGGCGTGGGTCCAGTGGTGGTGGTCTGTTCCCGTTTTAAAATCACTTATTTACAATAAAATTGTTAATAGAGGTTAGAAAGTGTTTCTGTTGTCGTGTTGGGTGTGAAAAGTTTATCAGTGTGATCCGAAAGGCTGCGTGTGGGAATTTGGCCCCCACCGCACCCACAGCTGCTTCTATCTGCTTCTTAATGGGTGAGATAAAAAGCCCATCCTTGTAAGTGATCCCAAAAGATGAAATAATGGATTCCGGCTTGGCAACGGATCTGGTATTATTCATCAAGGGGATCAGGTGCTGGAAGTCAATCTGGAGCTCCGGCACCCGAAATGACGAGATCCAGGCCAAATTGGAGTCCCCCAGGATCAAATGTTTTTTGCGGACACAAAGGGATCACTGCTTGCCCTTCCTTTTTGTCCGGATGTGACGGTGTATGTGGTGCCGGTCCTCTCCGGCGCTGACCACGGAGCTGTCAGCAGTGCTGCTGAGGGCGCGTGACCGCTGCCCGCAGCTCCCTCTGTGTCCCTCTGTGGTGCTGTCCGGCGTCGGGTCTCCACCGGCCCTTGCGTCCTGGGAGGCGTTCCTCCTTCCTATGGGCTTCAAGTTAAAAGAGAGAACCTTTCCAGGGGAAGGGGGGCCCTTTCTCTCGGGGACCAGTGGGACCTGGTTCCCTGCTTCGACCCCAGAGAAGGCCACTCCCGTCCCCAGTGCGTCCGGATCGGGGCGGCTGGGTCCAGTTCCGGGAGCAGAGCCAGCTCCGGGCTCATGGCTGCCTCCACTCTGCTCCTCTTCTTTCTGGGCTGCGCTCCTGTTGTCCTGGGGCATGTGGGAATCAAATTGTCCAACATGGTGAATGGACCATCCAGTGGGTCCTGGGTCAAGTGCCGCGGGCCCGGCGAGGCTCACTGGATCCGTGGATGCCACCAGGGCTGAAGACGTCCGCTCCAGGCCACGCCCGCCACGGCCTTCCCCCGTCCCCTGCGTTCCAGCAGAGGGGGCCGGGCCGTATCCATCCCGTGAGGTAGGATGTCCGTAATACAAGTTTGGGCCTGGCGTATGGTCTTTTAGTCTGTGGCCCAGTCTGCGTTGGGCCCAAACCACAGCTATTTGGAATGGGTCCAGCCATCCGAACCTAGGTCTCTCAGCTAGCTGTTGGATCAGGGACGTCAGGCGGTAGGTAGCAGCAAATGAGGGCCTGGGAGCTTTCTTCCTGCTTATATACCCTGACATCATTAACTCAAACTTTTGTCCTTTTCTGTTTCCGTTCTTCTATGCGTTTTGTGAATTTAGTGAGAGGGTAGGGATTAGGGTTAGTGTTTGGGGTTAGTGCTAGGGATTAGTGCACATATGTCAAAGTCAAGGCCCGCGGGCCAGATCCGGCCCGTGAATTGATTATCTATGGCCCGCTGAATGATATTTAATTATTTTTAGAACCGGCCCGCAGGCCACAGCCACCCGCTGGCGTTTTGCACGCACCAACACTACATTTCCCACAATGCAACGGTCGCCCGCGAAGTCACTGCAGCTTCATTCAGAGCAGAGATCGACTTTTTGATACCCCCTCCTCAAAAATGACTAAACGTAAGGTGGAGGCTGAGAACAGCGGGTTTCAGGCCAGGTGGGAGGAAGAGGACATGTTTACGGAAGTAAAAGGCAAACCTGTGTGTCTGCTGTGTGGAGAAAGTGTGGCTGTAATAAAAGAATTGAATTTAAGAAGGCACTGTCAAACGTCTAAGAAACACACAGACAAAGACAAGAATATGGAATATGAACAAAAGCTACAGAAGGTGGAAGAATTAAAACGAGCCCTTTAGTCCAGACAGGCTATGTTCACATATGCTAAATCACACAGTGAGGCTGCTGTCAAGGCTAGCTTTATTGTGCCATAAATTTTTGTATTTTATTTATTTATATTTATTTTTCAGTTGAATGGACTCAGGGAAAATTGCAGATAAGAGCCATGAGAAAGAATACAACTGATTTGATACATTTTTTAAATTTTACTATTTGAAAGCAGTGATCGGTAGATCATAGAGCAGCACAATAATACATTTTCAGTTTATAATGCATGCACTTTTATTTATGCATTTATCCTGATATTAAGAAACACATTTTGTTTTTAAAAACAATTTAATTTTTTGCTGTTTGGCTGTTGAAAATGTTTTCCCTTGAAGTTACCGACAGAGCCATAACAAAATATTGCCATATTCATTTAATCATTGTGAATATGTGTGAATACACTGTGTTAGGTCTTGGTTCAATAGTCTATGTGCAATCGTTTCGATATGTTTTAATAAACGTTGAACCAGTCCGGCCCTCGGCTTGTAGCAAATTTGTTTTTTTGGCCCTCAGTGTGTTTGACTTTGACATCCCTGGATTAGGGGGTAAGTGCTGATGAGGTAGGAGGACCTGGCTGGGTTAGGAAACAAGGTTACGGGTCGGGGACCAAGGATGCGCTCTCCACCCTCCCTTACACTTCCCCCCCATTTTGTTAGCCCCTAGCACTCCCAGCTAAGTATTTAGCCATTTTTTTCAGTTTTTTTACAGGTCCAGCACAGGTAAGTGGATTGAACAGGTAAGAGGAATTAATGGGACGGCTTTTGGCTGCACTTTTGGAGGGCCTCCTTCTCCCACTTTGCCATAAAAATGTCCGCGTAGGCTGGTGCGAATTCTTTGCCCATTGCTGTTCCTTTGACCTGCAAGAATGTCTCTTGGTTAAAAACAGAGTAATTTAGTCATAAATTGATGGCCAAAATCTGTAACATTTCCTCATCCGGCCTCGCTGGGTCCAGAAATTAGCTAAAAATGTCCTTAACGGCCTGCATGCCTTCAGGGATGTCAATGTTCGTATACAAGCTTTTGACATCAATTGTGAATAAAAGACAGTCTTTTGTTAAGGGCAGGTGTGGTAATTTGTCAATAAAATCATACGTGTCCTTGAGATAGCTGGGATGGGTTTTGGCAAGTGAATTAATGAAAAAGTCAATGAATTCAGCTGAACGGTACGATTCACTGCCGCAATCCGACACAATAGGCCTTCCAGGTGGGATAGATAATTGTGCTGATGTAAATAGTTTTTTTGCTAAAACCATTCCGTTTACAAACCCGTCCTGCGTGTTTCAGCTTACAGGGGTCTGTGTTTTACCTGCTCAGTCCAGTGTCGCAGCGTGAGCTGTGCCATCGTGGAGGTCCAGTGGACTTTGTCCGTCTTCGTCTTAAAATCCTTGCTCGGTAGGGCTGGAATAAAATCATAGTTATTCATAAAAGTGTTCAAAGCAGTTCAAATATTTTTCTATTCCCGGTAAATGATGGGGGAGAAAGAAATCTGCAGGATGTAAACCGCGGTGCGGGGAATCTCCTCCGGACCGCGCACACCGCATCATCCCGCTGTTTTCTAATCGGGGAGATGTACTTCCTGTTTCTGTGGTTGATGCCAAAGGAAAGGATGAATGTCTCAACCCTGGTGTTTTCCATCAACGGGACCACGTGTGTGAACGTGGCTCTGGGGAAGGAGTCCACCTGTCCATCCGAGGCCCTGAGAGGTGGGATTCTGTACAGATTGGAGTCCCCAATTATCAGGTGGGTCTTCTGGACGCAGAGGGACCAGTCTTCTGCTTTCCTCCTGGTCTGGATGTGTGAGGTCACCGTGTGCGTACCGCTGCTGGTTTTCCTGTTGTTGCTGTCTGAGGTGCTGAAGAGGGGATCTCCGTCCTGACCGGTCCACTGCCCCCGTTCCCACGTGGTTGACGGTGCTCCTCGTGCCCCGGGGCTTCAGGTTGGTGGAGAGGATGTTCCCTGAGGAAAGGTGCTTCCCACTGGGGACCAGCCGAGTCCGTTGTGACTCCCCCAGCCCGGAGAAGGTAAAGGCTGTGGCCCCCGGCGTGTCTTTTACCTTTGGAGAGGCCGTCTGGACCGGGGCCGTGGGCCCCACAGTCCAGGAGGGAGCCGGTTCCGGGCTCTGTGCCGGTTCCACCCGGCTCCGTTTGCGTTGCGGCTGTGCGCCGGTGGTTCCTAATGTTGCTGTAATATTTTGATTGTGGTGATCTCCCAGTAACGCGCACTGCCCTCCAAGAGCAGCTGGGTCTGCTCATTAGGAGCGGCAGGCTTTATGAAGGTAGCCAGATTGTCTGTCATCCTTTTAATCGTGGGAGGTTCCTCCTATCCGCCAAGGTTCTGGGAGTGGTGAACTGATCTAATAATCCCGTGTGTAATCCTTACCTTGGCGGCAAAATTCAGGTCCTCAGATTCAATAACCGGATAAACTGCTCTGTTCTTCCCCCCTTGTCGGTTAGAATTATTATTATAATCCAAGCGGGGGTGTTGAAATTGTTCCGGCCCATTGCGGCCTCTGCTCTGGTTCTGCCGTCCCCTCCCATACTCTGTTCCTCCGCTCCAGAAGGCAGGAAGAGGGCGGCGGGGGCCCGCCGGGATTTCGGCGTTTGAGGGACCCCTCGGCTTTTGGGTCCACGGGGTTCCTCCACCGAAAGAAGGTCTCGGTTCTCCATTCTGCTGGATCCCGCACCCCCCTCGATACCGCACCGTCGTCCAGGGGCGGCCCCCTGCCTCCTCCGTTCAGGTGAGTAAATCCTCTGCAAATTGTTTGTAAAATTAATAAAACAAGCTAAAAGAATAAAAATGACTTTTAAGACTTGCTTTTAAACAAATAAAAGTTTGCCAAAATCGGGCTAAAAAAGGACTGTTGAAAAGGATTCAAAGTCTGTTTGTGCTAAAAAGAAAAGTACGTTTATTCAAGCTTTCAAATAAGATACATTAAAACCGGTTTTAAAAGAAAAAGCAAGCTTCAATGCAGCAATGTTTCAACCCCAAACATGAGTCTCCATCAGGCGGATTTGCTTGCTGTATAAAGTGAGGAGAGAGGCTCTCTCTGTCGGCGTCCCGTCTCTATTTCTAAAAGAGGGTTGCTCCTTCATTAAGACCACAAGGGGATGCTGTATTCAGAATTTTAATCCCGATTCTTTCGTGTAATTTTCTCTCCCTTGTGGTCCAAATGGGGTTGCATTGTAAAACCAAGGCCCCCACGGCCTACCCCCCATGTAACAAAAAGTGTTTTACTAGCTGTCTGTGTGTATTTTTCTTGTTGAGAATGTTGTTTATGAGCATAAAATCTGGCACGTATGGTGTGGCCCGTTTCCCCAACATATCTGATTTGACATTGTTTACAAACAATAATGTACACACAGTTTGTCAGGCTCAGGAACTCAGCGAGGACTCAGACGCAGAGCCTAGTCAAAAAATCCAAAGTTTATTAACAAAAGACGCACTCAAAAGGAGTGGACAAAAAGAGAAACATAAAGCGCTCCAAAAACGGAGGGCAAAGTACAAACAGAAAGAGGCTCTCGTAACGAGGCTGAGGAAAAGTCACCAAACAATACTGATGAAAAGGGCTGGAACAAAGTAACAAAGGAATGGTCATCTAGGAGGAAAACAGAAAAGCACTCAATAGAGGCAAAAACTCGGGAGGCGCAAAGGTGGGGAACGGGATCGAAGGAAAGGTGATCTATGACAAGGGAACTGTGAACAAGACAGGCACTGTGATCATGGGACTAAACACACTGGCACGGGACTATTTAAACACATGAGGGAAGGGATCCCCAGGTGTACACAATAGGTAATCAGGGAGACGCTCAGACTGGTGACACAACAGGAAGTGCAAGTGACCTGAAACGAGATGAGGGTTATTCTTCAAAATAAAACAGAAAATGACGAGACTACAAAAAGACGAGACGAAAAATCCTCAACCAGGACCACCACCGTGACAAGGTTGGAGGTATCAATGTTGGCACAGGTAGGAAGTTGGGATATTTCCCCCGCTTGGTCATTTATTATCCATTTTAACTGTTTAAAATAATTGTGTTTGATGTCATGTTTGAGCAGCCATTCCCAGACTTTATCCCATCAGACTAAATAGTCTTTAAGATTCTGATTTTTCCTGAGCACAGCTATTATGGGAACATCCTTATAGGCCCCATTAGTGTGGATTTTTTCTTCGAAATAGTTTTAATAAAATAATTTAAATCCACAGTAGAGGTTGAGTAGGTGGTAACGAGGGGAAGAATGGTCCCTGAGTTAGTTTTTGTGTTAAAAAAAGTCGTAAAACATTATCTTAAAAAGGAGCGGGTGTAGCCCCACCCCGAGAAGACCTTAAAAAGAGTTTTGGTAGCAACTCTGAAATCCTCCGCCCGTGTACAGATCCTATGAAACCGTAATAATTGTGACTTAATCAAGCCTTTGAAGGTGATACTCTTGCGCTCTTACACAAAACTAGTTTCCCTCCGCCACACAGTGTCTTTAAAATATACTCTGATGTCCATGTGTCCTGTGCTGTTCAAATCCGGGCCCTTAATACACTTTTCGTTTATTTTTTTTGACACCACACTTTTTAACTGTGAATTGGTATAGTGGTTAGCATAGCTGCCTTCCAAGCAGTTGACCGCAGCTCCTCTTTACACCCCCACCCACTGTCAGAGTTAACGAGGAGGAAAAGCTTCCCACTACTCCTTGGATATTATGATTTCCTCACAAAGAAGTCAGGGATATATCAATATGTACAGCATTAGGAAATACCAGGTTCTTATAATGCATCATGGTTTTTCCAGTTTTGGCTGGTTAAGCCAAAAAGCTACAATAGATTATTGCCATGGCAATAGAACAGAGTTGTGCTGTTCTCAGCTGGTTTTACACAACAGATCCATATCCACAGAGCCCTGCTAGCAGCCTCTAGCAGCCTACAGACCCGCCCCCCCTCCCTCCCCACAACATTTCCTGAGCATTTTCCTGACATGACAGAGCATCCCAAGAAGAAAAGCTGCTGCAGACATGCTGATTTCTGTGTTTCATAAATCATGTTAATGATATGGTTACCTCTTTCCTGATATCTGACAGTGTTGTCAGGATGGCCGAGCGGTCCAAGGCACCAGACTCAAGGATTGTAACCTTCCTATCTGATCAGTTATAAATAACAGATCACAGATGAAGTGACGAGTAATATTCAGATTGTGTCATTAGGAATCCTCATCGTTGAACAACCCAATGGAGGCACAATTTTGGTGAGTAAAACTTAAAAATAAAAGAACAAAAAGATGCAAGAGCCTAATTTTTAATGTTATTTCTCCGTCAAAATACAACAAAACGGAAACCCATAGAGGAATCAACCATTGGTCCCAGGTAAGGAGGGAAGAACTGCTCATCTGATCAGAGACTCTTGAGAAGAGTCACCACAACTCAGCATGGAGAGATTTAATCCACAATAAAATGAGCTGATCAACATTTACATGGAAGTGGAATTAGCTAAAGGCAGCTGCGTTTCTAAAGCTAAAATGTGTTTTTACAGCTAACTATCTGGATATTAATGACAATAAAGAAGAGTGTGAATCTCATCAGGTGAAAGACAGACAGACAAATAGATAGATAGATAGATAGATAGATAGATAGATAGATAGATAGATAGATAGATAGATAGATAGATAGATTGAAAGGTCTATCAACCTGAGATTGAGACTCCCTTTTGGAAGACCGCTAAAGTCTGAAAAAGAAACCAGAATGAGAAGGAGTCAGAGTGCTCTTATTCAAGCTCTCCAGATCAGCGTGGAGTTGATGAATGAAAACATATGCTGACATGCACACTGCCCAACAGGCCTGGGGAGCTCAGTTGGTGCCCGACCAATCGGTTATGGAGAGAATGTTACTACGGCAACAGACACAGAGGTTGAGGAACCTGTCTTTGTAAAATGGAGTTTCCCTCATGTCAGAGTTCACAAACTCAGAGTTTTCATTAAACCTGCTTCATGAAACAGACCTCAGCTGTGTGGGATCCTAGATCCAAACAGGAAGTACCAGCAGACAGTAGATGGAACATTGTACTTTGTCAGCACCCATAGTCTGTCTTCAACACTCCCACTTCATTCCACATTAAAGCACTTCACACTGAGTTTATATCCGCTCCTTGATTGTTTTCTGCTACATCAGTGTTACATTTGGAGACTCAGAGTGTGATGTCATGGTGACATCACAGCTGAATTAACACATCAAAGACTAACATCAACCAGTAACTTGACAAATGTCCCACTGTAATCAGAAATGGACTTACCATGAGATAATGATTAAAAGTGCTGAAGTTTTAATAAATCCTAAACATCATATACAGAGTTTCTATGAAGGCTAACATCATGAGTTCAGAGGAATCAGAGGAATGCTGTTTTTGAAGCTGATGAGCAATAGGCCCAGGTCATCTTCAAACTTCAACCCAAAATTAATTTCATCGTCTTTTTAATCACTGAACCCGAAGTTCATATAAAAAATAAGTAAATGGAAAAAAGACATATATATTTATTTAAATCTCCCTGTCAGGGAATCGAACCCCGATGTGACAGGCGGGGAAACTCACCACTATACTAATGAGGAGATGACGTAATAGAAGCACAGGATAGGACTTATTCCTGCCCCTCCTCGTTTGCTGCTGTCGTAGACGTACACTATATTGCCAAAAGTATTTGCTCACCCATCCAAATTATCGGAATCAGGTGTTCCAATCACTTCCATGGCCACAGGTGTATAAATTCAAGCACCTAGGCATGCAGACTGTTTTTACAAACATTTGTGAAAGAATGGGTCGCTCTCAGGAGCTCAGTGAATTCCAGCGTGGAACTGTGATAGGATGCCACCTGTGCAACAAATCCAGTCGTGAAATT
The DNA here is from genome assembly GCA_013363375.1 of Menidia beryllina. Classification (NCBI taxonomy): domain Eukaryota; kingdom Metazoa; phylum Chordata; class Actinopteri; order Atheriniformes; family Atherinopsidae; genus Menidia; species Menidia beryllina. The sequence continues at coordinate 1,968 of JABUIW010009945.1, read as the reverse complement.
TCCTCGCTCCTAAATATTCCACAGTCAACTGTCAGCTGTATTATAAGAAAATGGAAGTGTTTGGGAACGACAGCAACTCAGCCACGAAGTGGTAGGCCACGTAAACTGACGGAGCGGGGTCAGCGGATGCTGACGCGCATAGTGCGAAGAGGTCGCCAACTTTCTGCAGAGTCAATCACTACAGACCTCCAAACTTCATGTGGCCTTCAGATTAGCTCAAGAACAGTGCGCAGAGAGCTTCATGGAATGGGTTTCCATGGTCGAGCAGCTGCATCCAAGCCATACATCACCAAGTGCAATGCAAAGCGTCGGATGCGGTGGTGTAAAGCACGCCGCCACTGGACTCTAGAGCAGTGGAGACGCGTTCTCTGGAGTGACGAATCGCGCTTCTCCATCTGGCAATCTGATGGACGGGTCTGGGTTTGGCGGTTGCCAGGAGAACGGTACTTGTCTGACTGCATTGTGCCAAGTGTAAAGTTTGGTGGAGGGGGGATTATGGTGTGGGGTTGTTTTTCAGGAGCTGGGCTTGGCCCCTTAGTTCCAGTGAAAGGAACTCTGAATGCTTCAGCATACCAAGACATTTTGGACAATTCCATGCTCCCAACTTTGTGGGAACAGTTTGGAGCTGGCCCCTTCCTCTTCCAACATGACTGTGCACCAGTGCACAAAGCAAGGTCCATAAAGACATGGATGACAGAGTCTGGTGTGGATGAACTTGACTGGCCTGCACAGAGTCCTGACCTCAACCCGATAGAACACCTTTGGGATGAATTAGAGCGGAGACTGAGAGCCAGGCCTTCTCGTCCAACATCAGTGTGCGACCTCACAAATGCGCTTCTGGAAGAATGGTCAAAAATTCCCATAAACACACTCCTAAACCTTGTGGACAGCCTTCCCAGAAGAGTTGAAGCTGTTCTAGCTGCAAAGGGTGGACCGACGTCATATTGAACCCTATGGATTAGGAACGGGATGTCACTTAAGCTCATATGTGAGTCAAGGCAGGTGAGCAAATACTTTTGGCAATATAGTGTATATGTAGACGCCGCGTTGAGCCTGTTGGTTCGTTGCTAGGATACGTCCGCGCGTCCGCCATCTAAGATGTGGCAGAACTCCCTGTAAACTAATAAAAGAAAACGGACTGAACTCCATAAAGCGCCTTTCTACAAATCTGCTTTAAGTTAATGCATCTTATTCACCCATTCACACACACACACTAATATATCTGGGAAGCAAGTAGGCACCAAAAACATATCAGTTGAATTTTGATGTCATCTGGCCACATTCACACCAAACATTGCCAGACATGTACTTCAGGACTAGATCATGAAGAGACTTGTACACCAGCAGAGCTGTTTTAAAGTCTGTTCTCTGTGACAGGAAGCCAGTGCAGACCTGAGCACTGGACTAATATGGTCCTATTTCCTGGTTCTGCTCACAACTGGATTCTGGATGTTCTGAAAAGAAAGGAAATCATTTAGTCCATTTTGTAACCTTGTAGACTGAAAATATCTATTTTGTGGCTGTAATGGTTTGTTCCTTCTCCACCCCCCCACAGTTTAACTCTATGTCCTGATGACTGAACTTTCAGAATGGAGACTTTGTAAACTGATTTGGTGTTTTTTGTCACAGGGCTGTAGGGATCAGGGACTTAAAGACTTCTAAATGGACAGCATCCTTTAACTGTGTACAGAAAATGACCCTAGTCAATGTAGTATATGTTGATATTTCTAGCCAGTCTTTGGCCGTCCCAAATATCTGCTGACCATGATACTCATGCAACTATTAACAATCCACAAGGGATTCAGACCAAATAAGTCTACCAACTCATGCGAATTATGTATCTTCGCAAAAGATGTTCTTCACAAAGATCTGAGGAGGAGGATCAGACAGAGAAAGGACAGCTGAAGACCATCTGGTGAAGGTGAGAAAGACTACAGGCCCAGTTATCTACACAACTGGCTTTTCTTT
>JABUIW010008091.1:0-13091 GCA_013363375.1 Menidia beryllina | reverse complement strand
AAATACACTATATTGCCAAAAGTATTTGCTCACCCATCCAAATTATCGGAATCAGGTGTTCCAATCACTTCCATGGCCACAGGTGTATAAATTCAAGCACCTAGGCATGCAGACTGTTTTTACAAACATTTGTGAAAGAATGGGTCGCTCTCAGGAGCTCAGTGAATTCCAGCGTGGAACTGTGATAGGATGCCACCTGTGCAACAAATCCAGTCGTGAAATTTCCTCGCTCCTAAATATTCCACAGTCAACTGTCAGCTGTATTATAAGAAAATGGAAGTGTTTGGGAACGACAGCAACTCAGCCACGAAGTGGTAGGCCACGTAAACTGACGGAGCGGGGTCAGCGGATGCTGACGCGCATAGTGCGAAGAGGTCGCCAACTTTCTGCAGAGTCAATCACTACAGACCTCCAAACTTCATGTGGCCTTCAGATTAGCTCAAGAACAGTGCGCAGAGAGCTTCATGGAATGGGTTTCCATGGTCGAGCAGCTGCATCCAAGCCATACATCACCAAGTGCAATGCAAAGCGTCGGATGCGGTGGTGTAAAGCACGCCGCCACTGGACTCTAGAGCAGTGGAGACGCGTTCTCTGGAGTGACGAATCGCGCTTCTCCATCTGGCAATCTGATGGACGGGTCTGGGTTTGGCGGTTGCCAGGAGAACGGTACTTGTCTGACTGCATTGTGCCAAGTGTAAAGTTTGGTGGAGGGGGGATTATGGTGTGGGGTTGTTTTTCAGGAGCTGGGCTTGGCCCCTTAGTTCCAGTGAAAGGAACTCTGAATGCTTCAGCATACCAAGACATTTTGGACAATTCCATGCTCCCAACTTTGTGGGAACAGTTTGGAGCTGGCCCCTTCCTCTTCCAACATGACTGTGCACCAGTGCACAAAGCAAGGTCCATAAAGACATGGATGACAGAGTCTGGTGTGGATGAACTTGACTGGCCTGCACAGAGTCCTGACCTCAACCCGATAGAACACCTTTGGGATGAATTAGAGCGGAGACTGAGAGCCAGGCCTTCTCGTCCAACATCAGTGTGCGACCTCACAAATGCGCTTCTGGAAGAATGGTCAAACCGACCTACCTACCTACCTATCTACCGGCCTACCGACCGACCGACCGACCGACCTACCGGCCTGCCTACCGATCTACTGGCCTGCCTACCGATCTACCGGCCCACCGACCGACTTACCGGCCTACAGACCTGCCTACCGGTATACCGACCTACCAGCCTATCGACCTACTGGCCTACCGACCCACCGGCCGACCTGCCGACCTACCGACCGGCCTACCAACCTACCAGCCTACCGACCGACCTACCGGCCTACACACCTACCTACCAGCCTACCTACCGACCGACCTACCTACCAGCCTACCGACCTACATGCCTACCAACCGGCCTACTGACCTACCGGCTTACTGACCGGCCTACTGGCCGACCTACCGACCAGCCTGCCTACCAACCGGCCTACCGACCTACCGGCTTACTGACCTACCAGCCTACCTACCGACTGACCGACCTACCTACCAGCCTACCGACCAGCCTACCGACCGGCCTACCGACCTACATGCCTACCAACCGTTCTACTGACCTACCGGCTTACTGACCAGCCTACCGGCCGACCGACCTACCGGCCGACCTACCTGCCTACCAACCGACCTACCAGCTTACCGGCCGACCTACCGGCCTACCTGCCTACCGACCGACCTACCGGCCTACTGTCCAACCTACCAGCCTGGCAACCTACTGACCGATCTACCGGCCTACGGACCGACCTACCGGCCTACTGTCCAACCTACCAGCCTGGCGACCTACTGACCGATCTACCGGCCTACGGACCGACCTACCAGCCTACAGACCTACCGGCCTACCGACCTACTGGCCGACCTACCGACCGACCTACCGGCCTATTGACCGACCTACCAGCCTACCGACCTACCGGCCCGACCTACGGCCCGACCTACCGACCAGCCTACCGACCGACCTACCAGCCTACCGACCTACTGGCCGACCTACCGACCTACTGGCCGACCTACCGGCCTACGGACCGACCTACCAGCCTACCGACCTACCTGCCTACCTACCGGCCTACCTGCCTACCGACCGGCCTACCGACCGACCTACCTGCCGACCTACCTGCCGACCTACCTGCCTACCGACCGACCTACCGGCCGACCGACCTACTGGCCTGCCTACCGACCTGCCTACCGACCGACCTACCGACCGACCTACTGGCCTGCCTACCGGCCTACTGACCGACCTACCAGTCTACCGACCGACCTACTGGCCTACCTACCGACCTACCAGCCTACCTATCTACCTGCCTGCCTGCCTATCTACCTACCTACCTGCCTGCCTACCTACCTGCCTATCTACCTGCCTGCCTATCTACCTACCTACCTGCCTGCCTATCTGCCTGCCTGCCTGCCTGCCTGCCTGCCTGCCTGCCTGCCTGCCTGCCTGCCTTCCTACCTACGCACGCACGCACAAATGACTTGGTCAGCCAAAAATGACGTGTGCATATATTATTCTTTATAGTTAGTGTTCTTTAAAACATTCATTATTTTTCTATTGTAATTGACTTCAAGTTATTTTAGCATTGTTTTGCTAGGTAATTCACATCACAGGAAAAAAAATGCACACAAAAACAGCCTGACATACAGCTATCCATTACATAAATGTGAAGTCGTACACTCTTAACCAGAATCTTAATAATCTTTCGCAGTTGATTTGAGATGCTGACCCTAACCCCAACCCTTAGAGAAGAAAATTTGATACCTGTTTCCGAATCTTGATTCACGTCCTTGTAATCAGAGCTCACCGTCTTCCCCTGGTTACCTTTAAAAAGGTCATTAAAAGAATATTAAATGTTTTCATGTGTAACGTATCCACTGTTAATCTTGTTTTTTTGTGTACTCACTATGATTTTTAAGTTGCCTCAGAGAGGTGACATTAATGTAATCGTTTTGCTGTTCACCTGTAATGACATGAACAATGGCTTAAATCCCGGGCTGCAGCAGTAGGATGAGTTTCATTGCGATCAGATGTTGAACTGTACCCCCTCCAGCCATTTCAGACCCTCCGATTGTTTCATAGACGCAAAGATCTCCTGCAGGTCAAACAGAAAAAAGCATATCATTAGATATGCTTGTACAGTAAGTGCAACATCACATTTGAAGCTAATTAGCTTGGAGAAAAACTGACCGTGGAGAAGAGAAGAGTAGACTTGCGGTCGATTTTCATCCGTCCAGTCTCTCCCAGGACCTTTTAAAAAGAAAGAAAATATTTTATATGGCTTTTTATTTAACATTTTCACCCCTTGTTCCTCATGGCCATTTTCACGGTGACACCATAAAACAATGATTTCCATCTTTGAAAAAAGGTAAAATGTTATTTTCAATGGAACATAAAACAAAAAATAGCCTGCATTTGAATTTTTTGTCCAACTATTTTAATCTAGTCCTAGCTTTTATTGATTTTGATGCCACCTGACGAGACCTGAATCACTTCCTTTTTTTTGTACGTGACAAAAGGAAACAGCTTTTGTAGGTCACTGTGCAAAAGCTGGGTGTAAAAGAGCATCTCAGAGAGGGAAAGTGGAAAACGGGAAACTTAAATGATTCCACTCATTAGCTTTTTACTCATCTGAACTGGCAAACTAAACTCTAATATCCCAAAAATGATGTCCACCCCAGCTATTGTTGTCTTCCACCACTTTTGTTTCCACTTACAACTAATATTTGTTGTACTAAATGAGAACCATGGACAATGCAGGCTGTATCAACACCCCTGGTGACACAACCTGGTTTTTACTAGTAAAATGTACAAATGCCTCATTCAATACCCACCTTTTTGGAGGCTTTTCAAAAATAATCTCTGTTTCACCGATTAGTTGGAAATTTGATTTGGCATGTGCGGTAATAATAAAAGCCATCGGAAGAAGAAGGCCTCACCTTTGGCCCGTCTGTAACAAAACACCAAGAGAGGACAAAGGATAAGAAGAAGAATTCCACCCACAGGTCCGGCGATGGACAGCACGGGAAACAACAGGTTTTCAGACTCCAGCTCCACAGCTCGTCTCTGAGCTGTGACGAATACAAAATATATCCATAGGTCAACATTCATTGAGAAAGAAAAAAGAAAAAAAATAAGAAAAAAACTTGATATTAGTCACCTTTAACTGACATCCAGCTCTGGGGTGACACCTTTCCTGAATGCTCACACCTGTAAAAACCCTGGTCCGATGTGGACACGGCAGAGAGGCTCAGCCTCCCCCCGCTGGCGTTCTGCACCAGTTCGTCGTCGTTATAAAAAACCACGTTGGACGGCAGCTCAGGCTGACAGGCGCTCCAGCAGGGACCGGGTGGGCCGGACTCACCAGGAGAACGTCCGTGTCTGCAAAATCAAAACAAATGACAAAAAGAGAGCTCAGATGGTGTTAGAGAATCTAGCTTTTCATAACGAACATCCATTTTTAGAGAGAGCAGGGTCGATTTGGCAGTTCTTTGGCTGGACCTTGCCATTGCTTATGGATCGATTCCGCACAAGTTGGTGGAGTTATCCCTGAGCAGGTATCATGTCCCAGAGAAGGTGCGGCATCTCATCCTAGACTATTATGGAGATTTTAGTCTCAGGGTGTCCTCTGGGGCATCTACATAGGATTGGCACCGTCTGGGAAAAGGAATAATCACTGGCTGCACGATCTCTGTCTCCCTGTTTGCCCTCGCCATGAATATGTTGGTGAAGTCAGCCGAAGTAGAGTGCCGAGGCCCATTATCCAAATCTGGTACCCGACAGCCACCAATCCGAGCATTTATGGATGATCTCACGGTAACTACTACATCAGTGCCAGGGTGCAGATGGTTGCTGCAAGGCCTGTATAGACTCATCTCTTGGGCAAGGATGATTTTCAAGCCTGGAAAGTGGACTTCCTGGGGAGTTCAAGGCTTGGATCTATCAGCACAACATCCTGCCCAATCTCCTCTGGCCTCTGCTGATGTACGAGATTGCAGTTACGACCGTGGAGGGCTTTGAAAGGAAGATCAGTCAGTACCTGCGCAGGTGGCTGGGCTTGCCTCGCAGTCTGAGCAGTATTGCCCTTTTTGGACATGGGACCAAGCTCCAGCTCCCATTTAGCAGCGTGTCAGAGGAGTTCAAGGTCGCCCGGGCCAGCGAAGTCCTTCTGTACAGAGACTCCACTGATGGGAAGGTGTCTTCAGCAGGGATAGAGGTCCGCACTGGAAGGAAGTGGTGTGACAAGGATGCAGTGGAGAGAGCCGAGGCGAGGCTGCGTCACAGCAACCTGGTGGGTACAGTGGCCACAGGGCGGGCAGGGCTGGGCAGCAACCCGAAGCCCTGCTACAGCAGAGTGACAGGGAAGGGCAGGTGTGAGCTCATCCAAGAGGAGGTTCGGGCAGAGGTGGAAGAGGCTCGCTTCAGCAGGGTGGTGGGCATGAGCAAGCAGGGGGCCTGGACCAAGTGGGAGCATTTTTTCAGCCGTAAGATCACCTGGACTGATGTATGGAGGGCAGAGCCACATCATATCAGGTTCCTCGTCCAAGCGGTGTTTGATGTCCTCCCAAGCCCCACTAACCTTGGGGCCTGATAGACTCACCTGTGTGTCAGCTCTGCCAGAGGAAAGGGTCTCTTGAACACATCCTAAGCTGCTGCCCAAAGGCCCTGGGAGATGGCAGATACCGCTGGCGCCATCCAGGTCCTGTGGGCAATAGCAGATACCATCTGCACTGGCATAAACACCAGCAAGAGTCGACCTCTAAGCAGGAGCATGATTGCCTTTGTTCGAGCAGGGGAGAAACTGCAACCCTCCAAGAAGACCCAAGGGGGCCTGCTCACGACAGCAAGGGACTGACAGCTCTGGGTCGATCTGGGGAGGCAGTTGCGATTCCCGGATTACATCGCAGACACGACACTCCGCCCGGACATGGTGCTGTCATCAACTTCCACCAGGCAGGTTGTGCTGCTTGAACTAACTGTTTCTTGGGAGGACAGAATAGAGGAAGCCCAGGAGAGGAAGAGGGCTAAATATGCAGAACTTGTGGCTGAGTGCCAGAGGAATGGCTGGAAGGCCCGCTGCGAGCCTATTGAAGTGGGTTGCAGGGGCTTCGCAGGCAGATCTCTACACTGTGTCCTTGGACTGGGATTTGCGGTCTGCAGAGGCGAAGAGCCACCAAGAACATATTGGAAGCAGCTGAAAAGGCTTGTAGGTGGCTTTGGTTGAGGAGGGGGGAGACGTGGCGTAGTGCGCTACCTGGACACAAGTCGGGAAACTGATCACCTGAGTGAGGGTGTATGACTAAGACCCGAAACACCCAGGGATCTTGGGAGAGTCACTGAAGATGTGTCCAGGTTGCACCACTAGGTGTATTACAATTCTTGTTATAAAACTTGAATAGAGGCAATAAATATCTGAACCCTCTACACTAACATGGAAAGTGCCCTAAATATAGGGTCAGAGAACGTTTGGGCTGAAAAGGAAGTCAGACTTTCTCTCTAAATCTTCCAAAGTGGTTTGGAGTAGTGGTTTCCTCAGCTTTCTAAAAGGAATCTAACTCAAGAACCAGTCTTGTTTCTACACATTCTTGCCAGCAAACCATTTTTTTCAGTTGGCATCTTTAGAAATACCAGTAGCTAGAAAAACAAAGACACATATTTAATGTACTTTTCTCCCATTACAACATTTCCACAAATACCCAATTTGAGGCCCGTTAGAAACCCTCAGAACCCCAGAAGCATTAGAGTGGCTTAAGGGTTTTGTGACATGGATAGGACATCCTTGATGTGGTCAAGGATGCAAATTCATCCGTAACAATCCACAAAATTGTCTGGACAAAAAAACAAAACAAAAATAAGACAAAGGAAGGCCATTCTCCTACCCTGGACGGTGATGTTGACGGCGTTGCTGAAGCGTCCGGAAGCGAACTCACACCAGTACACGGCGTCCTGGGCCCACTGGCTGCTGATGCTGCAAGCGGACCCAGCATCTGCCCCCCCCGCAGCAGTAGTGGGACAGGCGGGTGCCTCGCTCAGCCTCCACTCGGACCCTCCCTCGCACCTCAGCGAGACGGTGCCGGAGACGAGGATCTGGGCCGCGTCGGGAATGGCGGTCAGAGACGCGGCAGGGTGAAAATCTGATAGAGCAAGGGGACATCCTGAGAGTGATTCCAAGAGAACGGGTGAAATTGGACTCTGATATTTTCACATTTGGTACCCAAAGGTATTGTTTCCATTTATATCTTATGTTAGCTGTGTGCAATCAAACTAACAGTGAACAGCCGTGTATAATTGAGAGCACAGCATAAAAGAGGGCATTAAGGCTGTAGCGTCAGCCCTTCTCATGTGAAGACCTTCTCAGGTCTTATGAAGTCAGCTTTGTTTACTGCCGACTGGCAGTTCCACAACCCCACAGACAAGGTTGTGTCACAGGGGGAGGTTTCATTAAGAGAGCAGAGGTTATGAAGGTTGCGGTACCGTTTGATAATGCGAGACCTTCTGCATGAGGTAGTGACAACAGGAATGGAATTGTACTTGTGGCACATTGTGGAAGCAGGTGGTATGGCTGCAGCTATAGCGGAATGGCAGTGGGACAAAATTGCCTTGTTTGGTGGCCTTGCTCGGTGGACACGCACAGGTAGACACGCAGGTCTCCTGGTTTGAATCGTACCTCACTGGTCGATCATTTAAAGTATCCTGGCTTGGTCACACTTTTGCAGCGCACCACCTCGCCACAGGGGTTCCTCAAGGTTCAGTACTTGGACCACTTCTCTTTGCTATATATACACCACTTCTTTGGCCCAGAGCATTCAATCACATGGTTTCTCCTACCACTGCTATGCTGATGATACACAGCTCTATCTGTCATTCCCACCTGATGACCACTCGGTCTCAGCATGCGTCTCAGACTGTCTCTCTGACATATCAAAATGGATGAAAGCCCACCACCTCCAGCTGAATCTCTCAAAAACTGAACTGCTTGTCTTTCTAGCCAAACCAACTATTCACCACAATATTCACATCCAAACTGAATCCCTCTCTCTGACTCCATCAAAGGCAGCAAGAAACTTGGGTGTCATGATTGATGACCTGCTGACCTTTAAAGATCACGTTGCCTCTGTTTCTCGATCCTGTCGCTTCGCATTACTAAACATAAGAAAGATCAGGCCGTACCTAACACAACATGCTACCCAGCTCCTGGTGCAGTCTATGGTCATCTCCCGCCTTGACTATTGCAACGCACTCCTGACTGGTCTCCCAGCCTGTACAGTAAAACCTTTACAAATGATCCTGAACGTGGCGGCGCGTCTGGTCTTCAATCAGCCCAAAAAATCTCACGTCACCCCCCTGTTCATTGAACCCCACTGGTTACCTCTGGCTGCCTGTATCAAATTCAAGTCCCTGATGCTAGCCTACAAAGTGCTTAAGGGTATGGCTCCCATCTACTTGAATCCTCTTGCAAAGGCTTATGTCACAACTCGTTCACTCTGGTCATCAATGGATTGTCATCTAGCAGTGCCTCCACCACGCTTAAGACAATCCAGACTGTTTGCATGTGTCGTTCCAAGATGGTGGAACGACTTACCAAGCGCAACAAGAACAGCAGAGTCCCTGTCTGTCTTCAAGAAACTCTTGAAGACCCACCTCTTCAAAGAGCATCTCCTATCCTAATCCTAACCCGTACCTCTACCCCCCCACAACTCCTTTTGTTGTCCCCTCTACCTCTATCTCTTGTTGTCACCACTGACTCTGATCAGTGTTTCTCCATTATATAGCTTATTGTCATAGTGATGAGAAATGTAATACTTAGTCTACTCTGTAAGTCGCTTTGGATAAAAGCGTCTGCCAAATGCATAAACATAAACATAACATAAACGAACATCGATCAGTTTAGAACCATCTTCCTGCTCAGTGTTGAAGGGATATTATTCTTCAGCATTGTGGCAAGGCGTCTAACTGACCTCCTCCTCAAGAACTCCTACATCGACACCTCGGTCCAGAAAGGAGGGATCCCAAAGACACCAGGGTGTCTGGAGCACAATGGCGTGGTCACTCAGCTGATCAGGGAAGCCAGAGAGAGCAAGGGAGACTTAGTAGTGCGTTGGCTGGACCTTGCAAATGCATATGGATCCATACCTCAAAAGCTCGTCAAACAGGCACTGTGCCGCCACCATGTCCCAGCCAAGTTCAGAGACCTCATTCTGGACTATTATAACAAGTTCAGTCTGAGGGTTGCAGCAGGAACCATAACATCTGACTGGTACAAGCTGGAGAAGGGAATCATCACCGGATGATCCTCTTCGCACTTGCTATGAACATGCTACTGAAGTCCGCCGAGGTTCAGTGCAGAGGGCCCGTAACCAAGTCTGGTGTCAGGCAGCCGCCCATCAGGGCCTTCATGGACGACCTGATCGTGACAACATCAAATGCATGACCTTTAAGCCTGCTAAATCGAGATCTCTTGTGCTAAAGAAAGGAAAAGTCACGAACAAGTTCAGCTTTACACTTGGCGGCACCCAGATACCATCTATCACCGACGAGCCAGTGAAAAAGCCTGGGGAAGGTTTTCGACTGCAGCCTGAGAGACACAGCGGCCATCAACTCGACCAATCAAGATCTGGAGGCTTGGCTAGCCACGGTGGACAAATTTGGTCTACCGGGCAAGTTCAAGGCCTGGGTGTACCAGCATGGCATCCTTCCAAGGATTCTCTGGCCCATCCTGGTGTACGAGGTCCCGATATCCACAGTTGAGGGCTTTAAAAGGAGAGTCAGCAGGGTCCTGCGGAAGTGGCTCGGTCTACCGCGGAGCCTCAGCAGCATCGCCCTATACGGAAAGAACAACATGCTGAAGCTCCCCTTCAGCAGTCTGAATGAGGAATTCAAGGTGAGCCAAACTAGGGAGGTGCTGCAATACAGAGAGTCATGTGACCCAAAAATCTCTCTGGCTGGTACTGAGGTCCAGACGGGGCGGAAGTGGAGGCTGTGGAAGTGGCGGAGTCACGGCTGCGGCACAGGACTCTGGTGGGGACAGCAGCTCGGGGAAGAGCAGGCCTTGGTAGCAGCACAACACCTTGCTACGGGAAGGCAAAGGAGAAGAGGAGGAGAGCACTGCTCCAGGAAGAAGAGTGAGCCAGCAGGATGCTTGGAATGAGGCAGCAGGGAGCCTGGACACGATGGGAGCAAGCAGCAGAGCGCAGTCACGTGGACTGAATAGTGGAAAGCCGAGCCCCAGCACATAAAATTCCTGGTCCGGGCTGTATATGACGTATTGCCAAGCCCGTCTAACCTGTTCCGTTGTGGGGAAGGTGGAGTCACCAGCGTGTGCCGTGTGTCAGAAGAGAGGGACCCTGGAGCACATCTTGAGCTGCTGTCCGAGGAGCCTGAGTGAGGGGCGCTACCGCTGGCGTCATGACCAGGTCTCGAAGGCCATAGCGAATACCATCTATAGTGGAATAGTCCACTGCAAGCGCCTCCGCCCAGCAAAGAAGACCATCTTCTTCATCAGAGCTGGAGAAGGACCACCAGCTGTTGCCAGGGTCTCTTCCTCTGGCCTGTTCACAATGGCACAGGACTGGGAGCTGATGGCAGACTTGGGGAAACAACTAAAGTTCCCAGAAAATGTGGCCACAACATCACTAAGGTCAGATGGGTGCTTACCTCAGCAACATCGAAGCAGGTTGTGCTTCTGGAGCTCACGGCCCCTTGGGAAGACCGCATCGAGGAGGCCAACGAGAGAAAGAGGGCTAAGTACAGCGAGCTGGTGGAGCAGTGTCGGCTCAACGGGTGGCGAGCAAGGTCCATACCGAGAACAGAAGGGAGTGGTTGTTACAAATGTATTTTACACTTGGTTGTCTATTACACTTGGTTGTCTATTACGCTCAAAAAAAAGGAAAAGATGGCGCAAGAGGTGGTTCGGCAGAGTAATGGTGTTGGTGAATATCAAATTAGTTCATTACAATGCGGTTTGTTAGGCTCCGTTTTGCTTGGACTCTATGTGTCACTCCATACACTCCTTGTGCCTAAACTTCCAGACCTTTGGAAAAATATCCAACCGCCTAAAACAAGAGGGAGCGCAAGATACGAGGGACGCTACCAAAACAACGCAAAGCCTGTCTCTCAACAGCGCGCACAACGATTGAGTTCTGCCCTACTTTTGTTTTGCGCTGGATTATTGTTGCTCCCGACTGCGCACATATCAAAGTTAAGACAGTACAATATGATTTGTTTGAAGGATTTCAGGTTAGGCCTACCTCTAGCCAAAACAAGTTCGGGTATGGACATTTTATCATTTTTACAATAATCCTGAACTATGGCGAAGCAAGATTTGAACGCAATACGAAGCCGGATACTCCATATACCCAGAGGAAGAAAAAAACTGAATGGACAAAAATAATTAAACTGCTTTCCTTGCTAATACTGTTAGCAAGGGATATTCACCTCAACCCCGGCCCGGCTGTCATTGGTGATATCTCTGCTGATGGGACCAGGTACAGCCGCGTCTGAGCCGGCTTTGCTCGGGCTGATGTTGCCCCGCCGCTCCGACGCTGCTGTCCATATGCTAAATATGCCCACAACAGATGTATTACAACTCAAGGGGGGTCGCGTCCTGTGGCCCAGGAGGGAGGCTGTGGAGAGCGCTGGAGGTGTGGCCGCACCGGTGAGCAAGGCAGGGTCAGCCACCACTGGCCGCTGGACTACGCATGTGTCATCCGGAAGCGAGTCACCGGGAAAGCGGCGGGCTACACCAATAGTGTGCGAGGAGAGGGAAATCACATCGCAAGAGGACAACGTGGGAATATTTTTTTCCCCCTCAATAAAAACGAGGAGCCGGGATAGACCATCATCACCAATAACAACTGAAGCGGTTTCTATCCCTACAGAGCAGAACGGAGCTGGACAGAAACCTACAACAGGAGCAGTAGTGAGTAAGCACTCATCTCAACGGATTTTTTCAACAGTGAACCACGCTAAAGTTATATGGGACAAAAACAGTAAACCGAAGGGTATATTTGAGGCACATTTGAACATCAGGAGTTTGTTGCCAAAGCATGATGAGATTAAATCATTATTGATGGAGACAAACTTGCACTTCTTAGCCTTAAGTGAGACATGGCTCAACTCTAATCTAATTGATATTCCAGGATATAGTTTTTATAGAAATGATAGGAAAACAGGTAAAGGAGGAGTGGCAATTTATTTAAGAGACTCTTTGAAGTGCACTAAAGTCACCCTTGAACATGATGTAAACATTGAGCATATTTGTGTTGAAGTATCACTGTCATTAACTCATTCGCTGCCAAAGACGTCTATAGACGTCTTTTCAAATCCAACCGCTGACTGCCAAAGACGTCTATAGACGTCTTTTATTTTTTTTCAATGCGAGTGGCTTGGGGGACGATCGGCGAAAGTTTTTCCGTAAATATCGGCTTCTAGACAGAGTATGGACTAACAAATTTACCCTCTAGGTAGCTGTGCCACTTTTGATGGGAGATTAGCATAGATTGTAAGCAAATCAAAACAAACGCAATGGTTCGCTATGAGAGAAATGGCGCCTGTGAGACGCACGTCGAAGAAGAACGGAATAAGGTAGAAACAAAATTTTTTTTCCTGATAGAAGAGAGTCTCCTCTTTCTTTTGGTGTGTTTGGTGTTTACATAGTCACAGCACAAACTATTCTGTGGCTCTTGAAAAATCAGTCAAAATTCTCAAAAAACTCTGGCAGTGAGCGACTCTCTGTTCTGAAAATGGCTGGCAGTCAATGAGTTAAGCATGCACTTTCTAATTGTGGTTTTATATAATCCCCCCTCTTGCAATGAAATGTTGTATGGTGAGCTAGATAAATTGTTGAAAATGGTTGCCCATAAGTCAGAAGTTATCATACTGTGTGATTTTAATATTGACTAGTTTAATTCTAGTAAAAGGAAAAAACTTAAGACCCTAATGACAAAGTTTGATTTTACCCAGATAATGAAACGTGCCACAAGGATCTCAAAGACTTCAAAGACCCAAATTGATTTAATATTCTCGAATAAAGAAGATCGAATATTGAAATCATACAATTTTCTAACGGGTTTGTC
>JABUIW010000245.1:4080353-4113968 GCA_013363375.1 Menidia beryllina | reverse complement strand
CCCCCCCCCCCCCCCCCCCCCCCCCCCCGGAGCCGTACCCCTGCTGCGTGCTGATTACCCAGTCATGGCAGTGACATGTGGAATGTCTCGTTTCGGCCCCGGGGGCACCGCGCTGCCTCTGCCTGCTGCTCTCTTTCCACCGCTCCCTCCCTCACCCGCTCGTTCTCTCTGGCGTTATTCTGAGTCAGCCGGTGTGAGCGGGGTTTGTTTGGGCCGGGGAGGCTGTCAGTCGCTGCTCTGCTCTGCTCTCCATGGCCGGCGGCTACACGGTGGTCATCATCCCTCTGAGGACCGGCCTCTGCAGCCTGGACGCACTCCGGTTCTACCTATGGGTGAGGGGGGGGGGGGGGGTCTGGGTCTAGGTCTGGGTCTGGGTTTAGTGTCTGGGTCTGGGTCCGGGTCTGGGTCTGAGTCCAGGTCTGGGTCTGGGTCCGGGTCTGGGTCTGGGTTTAGGTCTGGGTCTGGGTTACGTGTCTGGGTTTGGCGTACAGCTGAAGAAAGGTCTGGGTTTGGGTCTGGGTCTGGGCCCGGTTCTGGGTCTGGGTTTAGGTCTGGGTTTGGGTCTAGGTCTGGGTCCGGGTTTGGGTCCGGGTCTGGGTTTCGGTTCCTGGGTCTGGGTCCAGGACCGGGACCGGGTCCGGGTCTGGGTTTGGGTCTGGGTCTGGGTTTGGGTCTGGGTTTTGTTTTCCGGGTGCGGTTGCTTTTCTTATGCTGTGATAATTAGATTTCTGCCATGGTTCTGCTCCAGGTTTCTGCCTGTTAAAGGAAGTTTTTCCTTGCCTGTGTCGCCTAGTGCTTGCTCATGGTGGGAATTGTTGGGTTTCTGTAGTTAACTTCAGAGTAGGGTCTGACCTGCTCTGTTTGGAAAGCGCTGTGAGACAACTGTTGTTGTAATGTGGCGCTATATAAATAAAATTGAATTGAATTGACAGAAAACAGAAAGTCCAGGATGTTGTTTGAAGCTTTTAGTGGCTGTGGAGTCTGTAAAAGTCCCACCTGGTTGACGTATTTACCCGGGGAACCTTTACACGACCTCTTCTTCTATCCTGGAATCTGACACTCGTCCTTTGGCTTGTCTTTTTTTACAAGCTAGCATCCCATATTTATAAGACTTTTCAGAAATTAAACCTGTTTTTAAAAGCTATTTTTGGATTAATGACCACATTTATTGTAGTTTAAACACATGGGACCACTATCTGGTGATTTGAACTAATATTTAATGCAGATTATTCATTCGTCTACTAGATATTTTTATCTTTTAGGAAAATTTTAAACAATTTATTCAGCCATTTTTTGTCTTTGGTAGTGACTGTGCAACAAATTATGTTTTTTAGTTAATACTAGATTTTATAACAACCTGAGTATATTGAATCTCACCTTTTCTCACTAACAAAAACAAAATCACGCCTGATAGTTATTTAAACGAGCCGTTGAAAAGACGTTGAACGGGTTTTGGTTTTGTGAGTCCTGCCTTTAGTGAAACTAACATTTAAATAGTGTGTAACGAACTTGTGTGTCGTCAGTAATTGAACATCACAAAAGCAGAGCCTTTAGATGATGCAATATTCCAAATATCTCTGCAGACCAAAGTCATTAAGAAGGGAAAATATTGTCGTTGTAAAATGTATGTTGGTAAAACTGGCTTTTTTTGGTACTAATATTACTTCTTAATACTGCCATGATACAATATTCTTTATTTCATATTCCTAAAAGCTGTGAATCTATTCCTTTTGAATACTTAAGTCATAGGTTTGAGTAAAATGCTCACTTGGAAAAATACAATTTAACCAGAAACCAAAAGTAAATATTTTAATCTGAAGCCAGGATTCCTTTATTGTAGTGTCAATTTACTAGAAACTCATTACTGTCTCCAAAATTTTAAGGTGGATGTATTTGCTTTCATTCACTGTTTTTAAATGAGTTACATTAGTGAATTGGTGCATAAAGTTTGATTAAGTAGACTAAAAGATTGACGAACTGTTTTCTAGCTAACTTCTAACTTTAATGCATACATGGTAAAGTAATAATATGGACTTTTATATTGTTTCTCAACATTTTTTGGGGAGTTCTTGATAACAGCTTGAATGATGCTACATAGATCTTTTTTAGCATTCAGATGAAAACATGGTCTGTCTTTTGCCTCAGTTTTGAATAAAAGACACATTTAGTTTCTGATCTTAAACATTATACAACTATTTGTTCAGCCGAGGAAAACATTTAATGTTTTTTTTTTTTTTTTTTTAACCATACAACTCCCCTTTTTGTAATCATAATAATCAGACCTTTCCAAAAAAATTGAAAAGTTTATAAATTCCTAAAGGACTAAATTCATAACGGAAATATTCGCGATTGTGTGTCAGTTCCTTTTTCCAGTTTCATATTTCACTATAAATATACATTTAAATGAACTGATGATACGTTTGCAGCGGAAACTTGCTTCATGCTTCATAAATAGCTGTTTATTTTTATTTTTAAGGAAGCTGTTTATGGCTCCTGTCAGTGTTTCCAGCTCTGCTGCTCGTCTGGGTGTGAATCTGGATGAAGTCATCCCTGTGACACATTCCCACACAGATCCAGCTGTTAGTCGCCAGCTTTCATCCACTTTAAATGTACCATCATGACCATTACCTGATGAGTACAAGGCCCTAATTAGCATAAATGTTTTTTTTTTTTATACTCTTTATTTAACATTTTTCATTTCAATAAAACATACAACACACACAGAACTTGGGGCACTGATACTTAGATAAGTAGAAATACAGAAACAAAATAATACATTACAAGATGATACACCTAGTTATGCTTCCTTGTTCTTGTACGTTAGCCATTTAGACCAGCGTTTGTTGTAAGAATGTCCTTTCATACGTAAAAGATATGTCAGTTTTTCCATAGAGTGAATCTCCTCCATGACATCTCGCCAGTGGCCCAGCTGGGGTGGGAGTTTCTTTAGCCAAGACCGTGTAATTGCTTTTTTGCTTGCAATTGACAGAACTTTAAAAAGGTACTGATCTTCTTTTTGAAACACTTTTTCAGATATCAACCCCAGCAGAAAAATTCTAGGGTCCTTGGGGATGACATACCCCAAAATTATCCCAGTAGTCTGACAGATTCCATCCCAATAAGTCGCCAACTTTGGGCAGGACCAAAATATATGAGAGTGATTGGCGTTCTGATGGCCACATTGTCTCCAACATTGCTGTTCTTCTCCTCTATGTCTACTAGTAATTTGAGGCATAATAAAGTATCTGATTAAGCACTTCCATCCGAATTCCTTCCATCTTTTGGAACTAGTAGATGTCTGTTGTGTCTCACACATTGAGAGCCAATCGTCCTCTGTAATTATTACTCCCAATTCTCTTTCCCATTTAGACTTAAGCATAAATGGTGTTTTTAGTGGCCCTGACTTGGATGTTTTGAGCAAATGCTACAAACGGTGAATGACTGGCTGAATGTGTGACAGATCTCTGGTGTTTGTGGCCCTGCTGTATTTGTTTGAAACCGTGTAAAGTGCATGCAGTCCAACCGGGCGCAGACAATGGAGCCAAAGGCCTCCTGGGGCTCTGTGCTGGTTTCTGTTGACACACAATACCTCGGGGCCACTGGAAGACAAACAGGCAGCCCGTGCTGATCTCTCCTGTTCAACATCAGGCTGGGGATCCCTGTTTCCTCCACATGATGTTTAGAAATGAGCGTGAATGTGTCGGGGTGGTACTCAAACAGGACCCAGATGCAGAGGTGGAGTTTAACAAAAGGGTTTTGTTCAACTCAAAACGCGTGGAAAAGCAAGACCAAGTGCAAAACAAGGCAGACCAAGCTGTGATCAAAGTATCAAATAATCTCAGTCTAAACTGAGGAGGGCAAAAGTTAAAAATTATGAAATGAAAATCACTCTTAGGAGGCCTAAACAAGACTGTGGACAAATTACCGAAATAAACTCACTCCAAAAGGAGGCATAAACGGGGTTCAAGGCAGAAGACCAGGGTTACTATGAGAGGACGAAAGACAAAGGAGAGACTCAGACTATTTAAAGATAAGATAAGAGCTTTATTGATCTCACAGTGGAGAAATTCACTGGTTACACATCGGTTTAGTGACTAAAGAGAGTTCCAAAGGAGTAAAAGGTGCATTAAGTACAAACGGCAAAAACAAACAAATATACAAGGAAGCAACACAGCGCAGAGATTTGAGTGACTAAAATATGTGCAATCATTGATGGCTCACACAGTACACATATTGCACAGGTCAATAAATATAATACAATTGCACAGCAGTTGTTATAGTGCAGCATTGTACATTCTGGTAGCAGCAGGAATAAATGACCTGCGTTATCACTCTTTTTTTACACACAGGGTATCTGAGTCTTTTACTAAACGAGCTGCTCAGCTCATCTAGAGTCCGATGCAGGGGGTGAGAGGTGTTGTCCATGATGGATCTGAGTTTGGACAACACTCCTAACACACGGAAAGGGGACTCCAGGTGAACACAATTGGTGATCAGAGGAGACAAGCAGTGAAAGAGACCTTAAACAAGGGGATGGAGACAGGACAAAACACCAGAAATCCTCCCTGATGTGACATAATGTGTACATTAATTGGAAAAATCCAGTCCATTGGAACAGTCCAAATGTTTTTGTTTTTTTTGGACTATAGCTGAGCTATCTTGTTTCTGATGTTTCAGATCAAGCGTCTGAAGGATCTTGAGAAGGAGAAGGACGCCCTGTGGTCTGGCCTGGAGGTTCTGGAGAAGGCCCGGCTTTGGTACGTCCAGCGACTGGAGGAGAACCGGGCCCGGCAGACCAGCGAGACCCGGTCCGGGTCCAGGTCTGGGTCCAGGTCTGGGATCCACCCCACAGAGGTAGGAAATCCGTCCGGAGTCCCGTTAGACACGCTGGGTTTTACAGTTCCTGACTCATTTAGGGGTACATCGCTGCTTTCTGTGTGAACTTGGACCCAAAATGGAGTCGAGAAGAGGATGGTGCTGGTGTGTAAATGTTAGACTTAGACTTAGACTTCCTTTATTGTCATTGTACAAAAAACACCAGGTGAATCTTGACAACAAAATGTCGATTACTTGGCTACCAGTGTGACAGAGCTAAGAACTTATTCCTACACAATAAAAATGTTTTCTGTAACTGAGAGCTAGATATATACAGGGTATTTATACATATTATTGCACAGAGTTATTACAAAAGAAACCTCAATGAATATTGCACTGAGTTGTTTATTGTTTATTTATTTGGATCCCCATTTGCTGTCAGTAATTTGACAGCTACTCTTCCTGGGGTCCTTTTAAAATTATATACATACACAAAACATATCAAATGATAACATCATAAGAACAATTATAAATTTCAAATTATTTCATCTTACATTACAATCTGTTACGCAAATATTCATGAATTAATGCTTTCAACAAAATATTTTTTTAGAAGTGTTTTAAATGCACCTTTTGTAGTAGCAGTTTGTTCCATACAGTCCATAGAGAGTTGATTGCAAAAAGAAACAATTGAGTTGAAAACAAAGCTAAACTAAGGTGCGTGTATTGTCCATGTCCATGGGGGGAGGTTTTAGTGTGTGTGTGTCTGTGTGTGTGTGTGTGGGGGGGGGGGGGGGGGGGGGAGGGAGGCAAGGAGGCAAAGCAAGGCATTTTTATTTATATATCGCAATTCATGCCAAGCGGCAACTCAATGTGCTTTACATTAAGACAAGACATTTTAAATAAAAAAGAACAGCATAAAACAGCATAAAAAAACAAACAAACAAACAATTTTTTTTAAAAGGTTAAAACACAGTTAAAAGCAGGAACAAAGGAAAAAGCAATATGCATGTTACAGCTCCAGTGCTTTTGCAAAACCAAGACCAAGATTACAATGGTAAAAGAACATATTAAAAAAATATGTAAAAAAGCTCAGCCATAAGCACATGAGAAGAGAAATGTTTTTAACCTGGATTTAAAAGTGCTTACAGTTGGGGCTGTTTTGTTCCGTGTCTGGTTTGAACTCTGTGCTCCACTATCTGACCTGAGTCAGTAGATCTCAGAGCTCTACTGGGTTTATATTCTACTAACATGTCGTTCCTGTATACTGGACCTAAAGCATTCAGTGATTTCTAAACCAGTAGCAGAACTTTAAAAGCTATTCTGTAGCTCAGTGTTTTTCAACACTTTTTTTTTGAGCCAAGGTACATTTTTTCATTGAAAAAATCACGAGGCACACCACCAACCAAAAATGTTAAACAAATCTGTAGCCGCCTATAGTAACACTATAGTTATTCTTATCTTATCTTAAGTGTCTCGAATAGGAATCAAATAAACACAAAAATGTATTTTTATCATATTTTATATTTCTTATTTCAAATTGCTCTTAACATGTCCACTTCAATATACAAAATTATATACAAAATCTAGTCATAAGGAATTATTACATGATTACGCCACCAGTCACTCGAACAGCACAGACACTCAAAAATGGCATATTATTTCCAGATTATTAATTCCATATCAAACAATCTTTTTAGACCAATTAGGTGAAATAGGATGATTTTCTACGGCACACCTGACCATCACTCAGGGCACACTAGTGTACCGAGGCACAGTGGTTGAAAAATACTGCTGTGGCTGACAGGGAGCCAATGTAAAGACTTGAGAACTGGGGTGATATGGAGGAGTGTTGTGTGTGGGTTTAGGCTGGTGGAGACATTATGAGCAGGTTTTTGTTGGGTGGGACATTTTGTTGGGTCCCCAGGCTGAGGCCTGCCTCCTGAGGTCCCGGATCCAGAGGGCCAACGGGTCGCTGGGCTCCGTTATGAGCGAGCCCAACGCGATGGGCAGCGGACACCCCTCCATGCCGGAGGCCGCGGCGGACAGCGCTCTCCGGTGGCACAACTCGGTACTGACCCAGGTGAGACCAGAACCGGACACGGTTTAGACCAGGGGTGTCAGAATCCAGTCCTCGAGGGCCGCTGTCCTGCAGGTTTTAGACATTTTCCCGCTTCTGCACACCTGATTCTTATTGAATTGGATCTCCTCTGGACATTGTTGGGCTTTGCACCTGTCTAATGGCCAGGGATGTTTAAAGTACTGGAGTAGAAGTACAAGTACTATGTAAAAAAATTGACTTGAGTGAAAGTAGAAGTATTCTTTCAACACCATACTTAAGTGGAAGTATGGAGGTACTCAATTTTTTTGTACTTAAGTATTGCAAGTAGAAGTATTTCAAAATTGCTACTCAAGTCTTGAAAGTACAAGTATAAGTAAAAGTACAAGTACTGTGTATATTAAAAAAAGGCAGTCAAAAATGTAATAGATATTGTTTATATTATTTCAAACGTGTGAAAGGCCATACAGGTGTTTACAAAAACCAGAAAACTACATCTGCATTAGCAATCAACAGCACTTCATCTACTAT
Source organism: Menidia beryllina (assembly GCA_013363375.1). Classification (NCBI taxonomy): domain Eukaryota; kingdom Metazoa; phylum Chordata; class Actinopteri; order Atheriniformes; family Atherinopsidae; genus Menidia; species Menidia beryllina. The sequence goes on along the minus strand of JABUIW010000245.1, from coordinate 4,106,563 downwards.
TATTTATTATTCCAGAGTCTGAATCCTGAGCTGAGCCTTTATGCTAGCATGTAGCATACAGCTAGCCAGCTAGCTTAGCTTTAGCTAACGTTAGCTGCTACGTCCTGAGAGAACAGGAAGAACTGAACTAGCGCTTATTTACTAGCTTATATGTGATTGTATTTTTTCATTTACCTTGATATGCTTCTTCAGATTAGATGGGGAATTTTTGAGGCCTATAATTAACAATCTTTCGGGAGGCTTTTTTAAAAAGGCTATGCTTGATCGTTCAAATCGCCAATAAGGCGCCAGCTTCCCAAACCCTGACAGAGCTATCTATCATTACGTTTACATTTCAGTAACGAGTAACGATTCAGCCTGTGAAAAATTGATCGGGGTAGAAGTATTGAAATAATCAAAAATATGTAGTGGAGTAAAAGTAGGGGGAAAAAATATCTACTCCAATGAAGTACAGATAGTGCATTTTGGTACTGTTAGATTCGGTTCTTTAGTTGGAAGCCTGAGAATAAACCAGAGTAGATCAAGAATACAAAAATAGAATTTATTGGTCACAAGCAAAGTATATCAGCGTTGGGCTCTCACAGACAAAGTTCCCGGAGGATCTCAGTCGGCAAGAGCTTCGATTTCCGGATGCAATGGGTAGTTATCCTCTGGGCCGGGCCTCGGAGGGGGAAGACGGTTGGGCGTAGCCGAGCATCATTGGCCAGTTAGTTTGGTCATGATCAGGCCAGAGGCTCTTTGTTCATGCAGGTTTCGTGGGAATGTGATAAGAAAATGTGTGTGTGTATGTTGACCTTGAAGACGTGTATCTATTGTAACAGAGAGATGGGGATGAGGAGGCACAGCCAGAGAGTTTAACCCAAAAGTAGAAATATAAATGGAATAATATGAATCTAAAAGGAATAATACAATCAGTCATTTACATGGATTAAGTTATAGCATGTTATGCTAAAGTAAGTAATTATAGCCCAATTCTAACAGTACTTAAGTACAGTACTTAAGTAGTTCTACTTCATTACTGAACATCTCTGCTAATGGCCCTTTGAAGTGAATCAGGTGTGTTGAAAGAGGGTTACCTCTAAAACCTGCAGGACAGCTGCCCTCGAGGACTGGATTCTGACCCCCCTGGTTTAGACCAGCTTCTGCAGGCACGTGTCAGTCCTGCCTCAGCACCGTGAATCAACGCCCTCTTTTCCTGTTTTTAATAGAAAGTGAGTGACAAGAATCGTCAGATCTCGCTGCTGGAGCTGGAGAAAGGGGCTCTTATTGAGGAGATTGAGGAGCTGCATGCCTGCTGACTGCCAGCATGAGCTCATGCACACCAGCATTACAATGGATTTTTCCATTTATTCATCTGTAAATATGTATTTAAATGATTGAAAACCACAATAAAGTATGTTTGTACTTAATTTATGAGGCACTGTTTTTACTCTACTCGACTAGAATGACAAATCTTTACATTTCAGTGCTTCTCAGTGGTGGAAACTACTATCCTATGACACAAAATGCTTATGTCAGGGTTTTTTTTACCTGGAGCACTTCATGAGAATACAAATATCTGTGATTATAGAAAGGATTTGAATGGTTCTGGGTTGTTTTGTGGCCCTGGTTCTTGTTTTCCTGTTTGAATTATCCACGTGTTGTGACAGTTTTTGGGGGATTTATGGCGTCTTTGGTTGACCATTCTTTTGGTTCCTCACATTTAGGTCATCAGCTCGACTCTCCACAGTGGTGCTCATCATCTTCAGCTGTTTCCACTCACTAATCTGTCTCCTCAGGCTTTAAGATCACGGTTTCCTCACCCCTCCATCAGATCCTCATCATCGACTCATTACAGCTTTTGGTCTTTGGTGCTGCTTTCTTCCCTACTTGTTTAGCTTCTGTTTATCCAGCTTGGCCTTTATGAGATTTTTCACCGTGAGATTTAGGTTGTTGTCCACTTTCCTTTGTGTCTGTGCTCTCCTTGCAACAGTTCAACCATTTAAGGGCCAAATGGGCCCCCCATCAGCCTATGAAATGGTGGGTAACGGCTCTTATTTGTCTTGAAATATTAGCAAACACTGATCTTTGTCAAGTAGGTGTACTATTTAAAAATAGGAGCACATTTATGATTAATTGGGTACTCTCAGGACTTATGCACCTTATTTGTCCAATAACGGGACCCCAAAGCATATTTTGTATCTACAGGGGCCCTGAAAGCCACACCGATGTCCCCCAAGTCTCCATCTATCCATTAATGGTCTATATCGCTTTTTCACAACAGGGTGGAAGGGAGTTGCCAACTAGCAAAGAGAAGAAGAGCAGAAATGTTGTGGGTACCACCCCAGAGACCAGTCTTTGGACCCCTTAAGGTACATTTTACTGCCTACTATTCTGAGAGAGTATGATCTTGCTGAATAAACCAATTAATCTTGAGATTTGGAGCATAAAGAGCTTCTTCCACACATATTTTTATCTAAAACTGATATTGTCGAGAGCCAGCATCCACTGTTCTTATCTTTGTAAGAGGAAATGTGCTGAGTAAGTCAAGATTTTGCAAGTTTTATTAGTAAAAAACAGCCCATTAAAACAAAAAGGATGAACTGAATTCCAAATAGAAGACGTGGGATGCTGATGCTATCACGAAACTCGCGACACCTGCTTTTTGAGTCTGAAAATCCAGGCTCTGAGCGGGGCTGCATCAGTGTTTGTTGGTGGAGCGAAGAGAGCAGCCCTGCTGGATTGTGTGTCCCTGTTCTTCCGTTTCCGTCCCTGCATGAGGGCTCCCTGCCCGGGCTTGTTGGAGCAGCCATTCCCGGTGGTCCCACACTGATTCTAGGGCAGCTGATAAACATTATCGGGCCGAGTCATCTCATGTTGACAGGAATTCTCCCTCCTTCACTGTTGCACACACAAGCAACGGATTTCGGATCATTTGCACAAAAAACACAACGTCTGATCTGTTTGTTTGATCTTTTATTAATCCGTTTTTTCCTTAATATCTTGTTTTAAATGCTCATCTCAGTGGGGCTGACTGGAACAATGTCCTTAGGTTTGTAGCAGCCCGTTTGGCTAGCACTTTGCTATTATTATGGAGGAAAGTATGCAGGATAAGGGCCTTTTGTTGAGTCTTTTCTGTTAAGATTAGACGATTTGAAACTGTCCTTTGAACACTTCTGCAGGTAACATGAATTTAATCTAAATAATTCCCCTTAAAAACATTTCATGTGATCGATGATGCAGGTATTGGCCACGTTTGCAGCGATTCCTGCAGAGAATCTGAGCCGCTATCTGATGGAAATCAACCACCTTACATGGAGGAAAGAAAACATCCATTATGGCGGATGCTTTCATTTAAGTAGCTTCATGTTTTCTATCTTCAAAGTGCCACTGAACCATCAAGCCCGGGGTACCAGCACTCTGCTAATTATCGGGTCTAATTCACGCACTGTGCTGCCAAACCTCTTTGCTGAGGGATTGTCATGCCTTCCCGGCTGTCAATGCCGTTCTTCCATACCGCCTCGGTTCACTGGAACTGCACCCTGCTCCTCTTTCCTAATCTCCTCTCTCTGTGTACATTAGGATTCTTACTTTTTAAATCAGAGCAGCTTCTTTTAATTCTGGTTTTTCGGCACCAAAAAGAATCAGAACAGAGCTTTTTTTTTTTTAAAATGCAGGTTAGGGATTAGTTTCTGGAGTTTGAATGTGTCGGGCTGAGGGATCCCTGATAAATGCATTCCAAGAGCTATTAGGAAGAAAACTTCCTGAGAACCCCAGAGACTATTTGGGAAGTAGGTGGTCTTTGAAGAGGAATCGGGTAACTTGAAAATACAGGTTTCTGTAGAAGAGATACACAAGTGATGTTAGGAGAAATTTGAATATAAACTTTACTTCAGATACTGTAAGAAGACTTATGTGGAGGAAAAAGATAACGGCATTTATGGTTAAAAGACACACGGTACACACATTAACCATTTGTGACCATAAAAAAAGAGGATTGAACCTTGGATCCGATGGGGGGGTTGACCCATTCACAGTAACATTTAACCCAGAAAGACTGATTATTACGATATAACTCCATGTTCTGCTGGGAAAACCTGTTTGATTGTTGCTTTAATTCTCCTTAAACATCCCACAGACCAGTCACTCTCATACAGACGGAGTCCCACAAGAACTGCTTACAGTAAAAAGGACAAGACTGAACGTTTCATGTGTTTTTTAAGGGGCTCCAACCTCACCAGGAAAAGGTGTTCAGCATATTTCCACTCAGGATTTAAAACCAGAACACCTTCAGAGTTGAGATGAAAGTCAGGTAGTCATCCTGTTTCAGCCCTGTTTCTAAACTGGACTAAAATAATCTCAGATAGATAGATAGATAGATAGATAGATAGATAGATAGATAGATAGATAGATAGATAGATAGATAGATAGATAGATAGATAGATAGATAGATAGATAGATAGATAGATAGATAGATAGATAGATCCACAGATTAGAAGCCCATAAACAGATTTATTAGCACCAAAGCTTTTTCATAGCAGTTCTCTTTGAAGGATGGTTTGATATTCACGAAACACAAAAACCTCCATGAAGATATTTATTCATAGTTGCATAATTATGTCAAATACTTTTGGATCAAATAGCAAAACTCAGGAATGAAATATATCTATGCACAGAGTGTCTCCTTTTAATCCTTGTGCTGGTTTACAAAGTGCAAAAGCACGTTTATTTTTAATTTACAGCCTCTGGGGAATAAAACCAGCATCTCACAAAGTCATCCTTTAGATCATGATCTAACCACATAATCCCCAAATCTTGTTCGTTTGCATTAAGGTTGAATTGTATAACACGTCTGCAGCTCATTATGTCAAATACTTTTGGGTCAAATAGCAAAACTCAGGAATGAAATATCATGTCTATGCACAGAGTGTCTCCTTTTAATCCTTGTGCTGGTTTTCAAAGTGCAAAAGCACGTTTATTTTCATTTTACAGGTTCTGGGGAATAAAACCAGCAGCTCACAAAGTCATCCTTTAGATCATGATAAACATTTAATCCCCAAATCTCGTTCGTTTGCATTAAGGTTGAATTTTATAACCCGTCTGCAGCTCTTGGAGACACTAACGTTTCTCAGGCTGGTTTGGGATTCTCCATCGATCGACTCTCCATCCGGGAGACGTTTAAGTCCAGCAGGCTTTGCAGGTGTTTGATGTAGTCAATGGCCGCCCGCAGCGTCTCCACTTTGCTGAGGCGTTTGTCCTCGAACTCCTGCGGAAGATGCTCCCTGAGGCGCGCGTAGCCCTCGTTTACGCAGCGCACCCGGTGCCGCTCCCTCTCGTTCCGCTTCTGGATGAACGCCGGCTCAAAGGGGTAATCGCACACGCCGAGGGGCGCGTGGAAGGACAAGCAGGGGATCCGTCTGCACGGGAACGCCTGGCCGTGGACGTGCTCCAGGTATCCGGCGTCCAGGTGGAAGGGCAGTCCGATCCGGAGTGCGTCTTTGCTGCTTTCCACGGAGAATCCGTGGAGAGCCAGAGGAGGCACAAACGGCATGTGCTCCATTAACTCCTTACTATGATAGGACATCTTTCCAAACACAGACATATACAAGAAAAAGGCAACTTAATCAGCATTTAAGAGAAAATGCAATAAAAAAAATACTCTGCATGTGACAAATCCACTCACTCTATCAGAGTCCAAATGCAGTCATCTCGCGTGTTTTGTCATAAAAGTTCACTTTTGAATCCAAGCAAGTGTCCCCCGGAGTCTTTTGGAATAAACCCGTGGACGATTAGTATTTAAATGTGTAATCCTGAGTGTTGCACGGAGTTTTGAGGCTGCAGGCTCTGTGGGTGTGATCTAGAGCAGAGATGCAGCCGTATAGCTTTCTCACGGAGGTAAAAAAAAAAAGAAAATAAGTTTACATAACGTTTTGCTTTTTTAAACACAATTCTCTCCACAGGTGGCTAAAGCAATTAACTTATATTAACCCAAATGTTAAAGTCAAGAAATTAGTATTGGAGTCGATGAAATTGAACTCTTGAATGTACAAAATAATAGATGACAGTTCAGTGTTCATATTATTGTTTTCTTCTTTGTGTACCAGTCTCATTGCCGTGCCTTTGTCTGTTTTCGTTACGACAGTTGGTCCCAAGATTTGCATCAATTCAAGGGAATAAGTTTAATTCCTGTTTAGAACAGTCTTCCTGTAGAGAACAGGGTAGGTCAGCATTACACAAATAAAGCTCTATGACAACTGAATCTACCACAAAAATAACCAATTTCTTACCATTTGTTTGGTTATGAAACAGTGAATTAGACATAATTTCCAAACAGTGCAAAAACAGGCAGAAAATAATCAAAAACTGATCAGAGATCAGCCATCCGTTGTTGGAGAGCCTCGCGCATGCGCGGAGGGGCCGGAGGGCTCGGAGTTGCTGTCATGGCCGCTTTCGGGGTGGTGTTGTTTTGGAATGCTACTACTTTATGGGAATTATTCAACATATCTGCCATGAAGCCTCATCTATGTTCGTGTCGAGATATATTTACACCTTTGCAGAATCGGCACACGTAAAATGATTATGTTTTGATGATTTAAGGAAGCGTAATTTTGCAAGGATACCGGCTAACAGTGAGGTGCTAGGCTAACAGGCTAGCTGTTTACCTTTGTGTGAAATGGAAAGTGAGTTGTTGTCGTAGTTATTTTTAACTGAAGCTCTAGTATATCTCGCTCTTTGGGGAGATTAGTTGCTTTCCCCATCAGAAATATTAATGTCTAACTATGTAGCAGTTGTATACGGTTATTGAAAGGACAGCAGTTGTTGAATTCAGGTAAGCTAGCAAAGCTCACAGCTTCTTTACTCTGAATAATTTCCATCTGTATGTGCCACAAGGGTTCACCTCATATCTGACATTTGCCACTAGACTAGTGAGTTGCTTTATTTACAATGCGTGACTGGCTCCCTGACCCTGGTGATGCTTTTCCAGGATGAATGAGATGAACCTGAGTCCTGTGGGCATGGACCAGCTCAGCGTGCCCTCAGTGAGTGCCGGCCACCTGGGCCTGCCCACCTCCCCCACACACAACCCAATTGCCACTCCAGGTATGGAACATTTCATCTGTTTATTCACGCTAAAAATGGTCCTAATTGATATCCATGTATAGCTGAACAAATGAGTTGCCTATCACTAACAAATAGTTTCTGAACACTTGGTTCAAAGTTGACACTTTCATGCCTTTTCTGATTCAGGCATGCCAGTAGCCATCCCCAGTCTGGGCCCTTCCCTCGGTTCCCTTCCTTCTGCTTTGTCTCTGATGCTCCCCATGGGTCCGCTGAGCGACAGAGGAGTGATGTGTGGCCTCCCGGAAAGGAATTACTCCTTACCGCCTCCTCCATACCCCCATCTAGAGAGCAGCTACTTTCGCCACATTCTGCCTGGTAGGTTTTTTGTGATTATTTAGTGTTCAAATAAGTAATGTGATAGATTTATGTTGTCAGATAGTAGAAGTTAATTGAAATAATGCTTTTAAATCTTTCTCTTCGCCCTACAGGTATCTTATCCTATCTGGCTGACCGTCCACCCCCTCAGTACATTCATCCCAGCAGCCTCAACATGGACGGGACCCTGTCTGTGGCCAGCAACAATCCCTCAGGGCTGGACCCGTACAGTGGCCCCGGAGGCCCGCTGGAGCAGGGTTTGGTGCCCATAGACTCACGACAGGTCAGTGGGCAGGGAGACCTCCACCAGGCCGGCCCCCACGAGCTGGACTCGACCGGATTAGCCATGGAGTCGCGCGTCAGCAGCCCTATCTCCCCCAACCGTATTGGAGAGGAGCTGGCCAGCATGGACGGAGTCGGGGTGGTGGCGGTGTCAGACGGCCAGCAGCAGCTCGGTGGAGGGAGGCAGCCTCAGCCTCACGAGGGCCTGGCAGGGGTCGACTCTTCAGGGGGGGTGATGCCCCTCCACGGACCCCCCGTTCTGGAACTGCCAGTGGTGATGGAGCCAGATCACATGGGAGGGAGAGTGGGCGGGTCAGGTGGGGGAAGGGCCGGGGGACTAGGGGAGCAGCTCCACACAAACGAGGAACTGAACTCGGGCGTGGTGAGCGTGGTGCTCACGGGGTCCATGGCCAGCCAGAGCCAGCTGGAGCAGGTGTCCCTCCACGGTCACGCTGGGATGGGACTGGAGGGGGTTAACGTGTCTCCCATCACTGCAGAGGTGTCTCTGGGGCCTGAGAACCACCTGGTGCTGGTCAACTCCACTTTGCAGCTGGAGGACTCGACTTCCAACAAGGAGAACATTGTGACAGCCTACACGATCTGTGAGTTTGGGATTCCTGCCACATTTCTGTTCTTCCTCTTTATCTGTTAGATCAGAGAAAGCTGCGAATCAAAGCTAAACGTTGAGCTCTGCTGTGTTGTTCTGTTCTTCCAGGGTGCACACTCTGTGAGCGGTCATACACCTCAGACTGCCCAGAACACGGCCCGGTCACTTTCATCCACGACACCCCCATCCAGAGCCGGGCTCGGCTCTCTCTGCCCCGTCCGCTCTGCCTGCGCATCTCAGTGGCCGACGAACCTCTCGGTAACAGAATAAACATCGTCAAGTTTGCGTTTTCTCTCATCATAACTGGCCCGCGGTCATAAATGGTCATCAATGGTCATGCATCTTCCATCTTAGGGGTGTTTGCAAGGGATGTCATTCCCCCGAGGACCTGCTTTGGACCAATGGTGGGCCAGCACTGCAGCAACGTGGATCTCTCCGATTGGCCAGAGAAGGACACCCCTCAGATATGGAAGGTTTGTCACCAGGGCAGAATCCTGCTTATTGGATGGAAAAATCCAAACGCAAAGACATGAAAACAGGCGTTATGTGCTGCAGATGTATCACAACAACATGCTGGAGTTCTACGTCGTGACAACAGATGAGAACGAATGCAACTGGATGATGTTTGTCCGCAAGGCAAGGTGTGGAAAAGGAGCCTTAAAATGAGAGATTATTCGTTTTTTGCATGTCATAAAGAAACATCATGTTTAAACCTTCAAAACAAACCGGTGTCTGAAGTAAGTCTGGACGTTTGGTGCATTCAGGACCCAAGAGGAGCAGAATCTGGTGGCGTACCCGGCCAATGGGAAGCTTTTCTTCTGCACCACCACAGAGATCCACCCGGACCAGGAGCTGCTTTTCTACTACAGCCGGGACTACTGCAGGCTGATGGGTGAGTGTGTGTGCACAGAGGAGCGAGCGAATGTTCTTAACCTCCTGAGACCCTGCGTCCTCATAAGAGGACACAGCATTTTTGCCTCTCTTTACCATGATACTTCTTTTTTCTTTCAACTTTGACCTCTCGGCCTCATAGCAGACGCTATCAGACACTCTAAAGTAAAATGGGTTCTATACATTTTCAACCAATAATGTTCTTATTGCGTAATTAAACATCTGTAAATAAGTAATTTGGACTGTCAGAACAAAATTTCAATAACATTTATTTAGATAAATAAACAAGCATTTTAAATATAAAGATAAACCCACTGTGCCTATACGAAGAACAACTACCTGTACCATGACAAAGTCTAGTTATTAAACTTATTAGGTCCTACTAATCCCATATATCTTGAAAAAAGCAAAAATGCACACCAAATAAAAGCTGGGTTCTTAGGAGGATAACTAGGGTTGTCACGATACCAACATTTTCAACTAGATACCGATACTCAGGAAAATATTTGATACTTGATACCATTTTTGATACCACAAGGATAAAACAAAGACCCCAAAATTGAACTGAATTTTGACAGGTTAGTGTCTTTTGTTTCAAATGTATGACCCTAACCCTAACCCTCCACCCTTCATAATTGTGAGGAATAAATATTTTTTGGTTAAACTTGTTTGGACTTATTGTACAAACCTATTTAACATTCACTATTTTAGCATAATATTATGTAAAGAGTTTAATTCAGTGTTTGCAAGATTCATTTCACTATTTTTAAATGAATGTCTATATTGCCATGAAGCAATTAGGATTTTTTCTTGCCTGGGATCTTCCTATTGGTGACCTAATCAAAATGGCCGACTTGGATGTGGGGGAGTTGGATATCCATGCTTGGCTTCCTGCAGACTTGATTAATGTTGGCGTGTTATTATTAGCCGTTAGCCGCAGCTAGCAATTCAAGGCTAACGTCATGTTAATGATCATAAACAACGTAAATAAATACATAAATCACAGAGAAGGGGCGCAGTATTGATACTTTTTTGAGTATCGATACTTTTGACAACCCTATTCATAACCCAGTAGTGACCATGACGTCATCGTTCGGTCCCCCAGGTGTTCCTCAGGTGCCGGAGGGCCAGATGTGCCAGTGTGGCAAAGAGTGCTCGTCCTTCTCCGAGCTCAAGTCTCACCTGAGCAGCCACAACAGCAGCCGGGGCCACACCCAGCCCCCCCACGGCCACAGCCCCCCCCAGCAGGACCCCACGCAGCCGCCGCCGCCGCCCCCCCCTCCGCCGCCGCCACGGCAACAGGAGCAGCCGCACGTCCACCCGGGGGAGAAGCTGGCCAATGGCGGCTCCAGCTCGTCCTCCTCCCCCTGGCCCCTGAACGGCCACCAGGACGGGGGGGGGCGGAGCTCCTCCAGAGCCAAGGGCCAAACCAACGTCCGGGAGAAGAAGTTCAAGTGCAGCATGTGCTCCAGGGCGTTCATTACCTCCACCAAGCTCAACGTGCACTTCATGGGACACGTGGGCATGAAGCCACACAAGTGCGAGTACTGCAGCAAGGCCTTCAGCGACCCCAGCAACCTCCGGATGCACCTGAAGATCCACACAGGTATTCAGAGAGGCGCCCACTTTTTTTTTTTTTTTTAGCTTTATTGCCTTAAATGCGGGTTATCAAGCATTTAGCATCATACAGGGGAACAGAAAGAGACAGGGAAACATAAAAGATAAATAAACACAAAAAACAATAAATAATAATAATAAAAATATTATTAATTATTAATAAATAACAGAAATTGGGTCTAGTCTGTCACAATTAAAAAAAAAAACTTTATTGCCTTAAATGGGGGTTATCAAGCATTTAGCATCATACAGGGGAACAGAAAGAGACAGGAAAACATAAAAGATAAATAAACACAAAAAACAATAAATAATAATAATACAAATATTATTAATTATTAATAAATAACAGAAATTGGGTCTAGTCTGTCACACTTTTTTAAAAAAACTTTATTGCCTTAAATGGGGGTTATCAAGCATTTAGCATCATACAGGGGAACAGAAAAAGACAGGCAAACATAAAAGATAAATAAACAATAAATAATAATAATAAAAATATTATTAATTATTAATAAATAACACAAATTGGGTCTAGTCTGTCACACTGTAGAGGGTATAGCACATATCTTATCAAGTTCTGTAGAACAGGGATATTTAGATCGTCCTAGGCAGAAGGCCGCCCACCCTGAGCCATGGTTCTGCTCCAGGTTTCTGCCTGTTAAAAGGAAGTTTTTCCTTGCCTGTGTCGCCTAGTGCTTGCTCATGGTGGGAATTGTTGGGCTTCTGTAAATAACTTCAGAGTAGGGTCTGTTTGAATAGCGCTGTGATATAACTTTTGTTGTGATGTGGCGCTATATAAATAAAATTTAATTGAATTGAATTGGTTCTCCAGCATGGATAGAGGAATAAATAAACGGATCAATAGAAATTGATGGTCCACATCACCACAGGTGATATTTGCCATTGATAAATGGGACATTCACAACTTTTTAATATATTAGACAACATGCTGAATGGCTGACTTATGGGAAAACATTATTTTAATGGGAGAATTTAAGATTTTGCTACGTGCCTTCAATAAAGTAATAAATTAGATTTAATGTAAATACTGACTTAAAAATAAAAAAAAGAAATGTGAAAAAAAAAGAAATTGATGGTCTAATCAAACAATCGACCGGAGCTGAAACTGTAGCTGAATTTGAGATTATTCACAGCTGGAAAACATTCAGCATTTGGAAACGAGTAGAAAAGCAGGTATAATTCCTCTCCTGGTGCTGGCCTCCTGACCCTTTGACGCCTCCTCGTCCCGACAGGTCAGAAGAACTACAGGTGCTCGGTCTGTGAGAAGTCGTTCACCCAGAAGTCTCACGTGGCCTCGCACATGCTCATCCACACCGGGGCCGAGAAGCTGAAGTGCGACCTGTGCGAGCGGGCGTTCTTCAGGAAACACGACCTGAAGCAGCACATGTTCTCTCACACACAGTGAGTGCAGGTTCCCTCCTCCAGATGCATCCGGAGCCCGTTTGGACGCCGGTTTGAGTGGTTCATGTGTTGTTCTCTTGTGTTTTCCAACAGCGAACGCAGGATCCAGTGCCCAAAGTGCAACAAACACTTCCTGAAAACCAACCACTTGAAGAAGCACATGAACTCCCACGAAGGCCGAAGAGACTTTGTCTGCGAGAAGTGCCACAAAGCGTTCCTCACCAAGTATCACCTCACGCGCCACCTCAAGATCTGCAAAGGCCCCAAGACAGAGAGGCCGGGGAGTAAGGAGCAGGACGTGGATGAGGAGGAAGAGGAGGATGAAAGCAGAGGGAGGAGTAGGAGAAGAAGAGGAGAAAGACTTGTGGATACAGCCAGTGAAGAAGACTGTGGATTAGACGTGGGAGGATATAACTCTGACAAATCCCTGTCGCCGCCTCATTGAAAACTGTGCCTCTTAAGATTTTTATTTATTTACTGGTCATGTTTACCTCTTGTGTCTGCCAAATATCGCCATAAGGAATCCAAATTCTAAATATCTCACGAGATCTCTGTTTGACTTTCTGTATTTGTTGCCTCTTTGTTTCAGCTTTGGTGGGTTATGTGAAATTTCAATAACTTTTTGCCTCAAAAAGGGGCAGGTCTTCTTTTGTTTTTGCACACTAATGTCAAATACGAATTCTGAGCTGAAAGGTTCAAAGCTGAAGTCTTTATACTTTTTCATCTTAAGAATATGGGCATTAAAGTAATGACTGACTATGAACTCTTAACCGAACTGTTGATTGTTTTAATAAATAAACAGGAAAGAGAATTTACAAAAGTACTGTCTTCTTTATGTTACATACCTGTCATCTTTTTTCGTTGGCTACTTTTCTACATATTTGTGGGTATGTGATCGTAACGATTCCACCTGATTTATAGTGAGAGCATTATAATGCCATAAACTATCGGGGGATAGGATGTTCAACGGCTCACTGGTGGAAGGACAAATACTGTAAACTATTGAAAGAGTTCTGCAGACATGAGCAAAAAGCCCATGGATTGCTGCAACATGTGAGTTAAGAATAACAAGTTCATAAATGTCTCAGTACATAAATCAACATGCTAAAATTGCACCAATTAAATGATAAAATTAGATTTTATACATTGATGGAACTAACCGCACAATGCTTTTGAAGGACATGAAAGGGGACAAATTGTCAAAATTAATGTTAAACTAGACTAACCATCACTCTATGCTAGATCATGTTTGACTTTGAATAAATAAACTCTGTGGTTAATAAGAACTGAAATGCAGACATTGAAATCTATTTATTTTTATATTTTCATAAATAGACAAACATAGCCTAAATTTGAGTGTTCTTCAGATTTATTTAGGATTTGTTTTTTTTGTTTTTAAAAAACATCTGAAATCAGTGTCTGTATCTATTTACTTTTCTATTTAATTTTGGCGAAAAAAAGTGGGGAAGAAAATAAACCGGAAGTGGATAAAAGTGCTTCCGGTTGAAATACGAATTATGCAGCGCCGCAGCCGTCATTTGCATCATCGTGGTATGAATATTTTCAAACTTTCATTGTGTTTTTCGGTACAAATAGCCTCAAAGCTTTACTTAGGGTGTAAAATTTCTCTCTAAACTGACATTTCTAAAACTGAACCTTCTCTCCGCTGCTTTGTTTTGTTTACAAGTTAGCTAAAGCTAACGTTTTAGCTAGCAGGTTGGCTCATATAACATTGCTACCTATGGAGTTAATAGCTAGCTTTCAACTTAATCATATGCCAGGTTAGATAAGACAGTTCACTACTTTACTTTGTAAATATTTCAGTTTCATTATGATGTGGCAAACAACATTTTTTAGGCCTTTTTTGTAATCTAAGAATGTGTTACTCTCCCAACTTTCCCAGCCTAATCTGTACTTGAACCATGTTGACACCACCGAGGGAAGGGACGCCCTGTATGATCGACAGGGCACTGAAGATGAGGAGGGAAGAGCAGGCTCGACAGGTCGTCCTCGCCTGGGCTGTCCTCAACGTGTCCCTGGCTGGCATGATTTACACCGAAATGTAATTGTCATGTTAATACATTGTCCTAAACTTGTTATGGTCACATTGATATTAATATATTGTGTCTTATGTGTCTGTAAGGTCGGGGAAACTGCTGTGTCGGTATTACAACATCACCTACTGGCCTATCTGGTACATTGGTGAGATTCTATGTCTATTTTTAAGATGGTGTCCCGTATTATAGGGTTAATACTTTGATAAGTCGTAGCAGCATATGATTTTGGGGTTTTGATTTTCATTAAAGTAAAGCTATTTGTCTTACTTAAAAGTATTTTTTAAACAATACATTCAACCAAGAAACTAGTTTTTATGTCTGAGTGTCTATTTTCGATCCTCATTCACAGAGCTGGCATTTGCCTCCCTCTTCAGTCTAAATGCTCTTTTTGACTTCTGGAAATATTTCAAATACACAATGGCTCCGTCCACCATTACTGTGACCCCCGAGCAGCATCGCCTTCTGGGCCTAAGAAACACAAGTGAGGCTTTCAACAAAATCTTTTGATATTTCACAAGTGTTTAAACACGCTGTCAGGACTTCATCCTCTCATGAGAAATGGTTGTTGGACGTCCTCTTGTAGGTTTCCAGGCCTCTCCACCACAGAAGCCGGAAAAGAAGGAAACTCCGGCTCCAGCCGAGTCGTGTCCGCTGCAGGGTCAGAGTGTGCTGAGCTTCAGCCCCTCCCGGCCGGCCTCCACCAGTCCCAAGTTCTCCCCGAGTTGTGTCACGGGCTACAGCCCTTCTCTCAGTAACCCCTCCACAGCGAGCAGTGCAGGAGGCCCCTATTCCCCCTCAGTGGCCTTCGGAAAGGTGCATATCTTTTAGCAGTTATTTGAGTTTGATATGAAGAAGCTCTGAAGTGGATTAGCTGATTTTTTTTTTTTTTTTTTTTTTTTTTAACCTTGTCCTGTTCTGCATTATGGTAGAAGAACTGAAATCTGCGTACCGTGCAATGCTGAGCAAAATTTCTTTGCCAAGGGAGGCTTTGTTAGTGAGAAGCCCCCCTTGATTACCCAAAACTGCTTTATTTATTCATTTTCGTTACCAAACTTCCATATGTCCCATAATGCCGAACCTGACAGAGGGACAGGGGGAGGGAAGGGTAGTGGAAAGGAGAGAGATCCTTTAGAAAGGGAGAGAGAAAAAAAAATAAAGAGAAAAAAAAGGAGAAAGAAAGACAACAAGACCATATGACTGCAAAAAGGACACTGTTCCTTGTGGGCAATCCGAGTGGAGAACCTGTAGTATTGGATTGTGGTATGGATTAGCTGATTAGCTTCCTTCTGTTCCAGGTGCTGAGCTACAGTCCTTCCTCTGGCTCATCTCCCTACTCCAACAGCGTCGGGTCGGCGGAAGGCTCGAGCTTGAGGGCTCGGTATCGCACGTCCCCGTCAGTGTTCAACTCTCCGGGAAGCAAAGAGGACTACATGGAGGATCTGAAAAGTCTGGAGAGGTTCCTGCGCACGGAGGAGGAGAAGAGTCACCGCAGCCAGCTGGGTGGGTTCCTGCAGGAGCTCCTCTTCTGAGAGTAGATGTTGTCATAAGTATCGATACTCGAAAAAGTATCGATACTAAAACGTTGTATCCGGATACATTTTCAAAAGTATTGATACCCCCCCCATAAATGTATTTATTTATGTTGTTTATGATAATTAACGTGACGTTAGCTTTGAATTGTACCCGGATACAATACTCATTTTCAAAAGTATTGATACACCCCCCAAGCCCCTTCTCTCTGATTTATTTATGTTGTTTATGATAATTAATGTGACGTTAGCTTTGAATTGCTAGCTGCGGCTAATAGCTAATAATAATACGCCAACATTAAAGGGGCCACCGGCCACCATAACATCAGTAGTAATCAGTAAGTTTGAAACGAAAGACACAAACCTGTCCAAATTCAGTTAAATTTTGGAGTCTTTGTTTTTATCCTTGAGGTATTGAAAATGGTATCGAGTATTGAATATTTTCCTGAGTATCGGTATCGAGTTGAACATTTTTGTATCGTGACAACCCTAGTCACGGCCCCAGGAAACTGAGTTTTAAACGAGTATCTGGATGATTCCATCTGCAGGCAGTCCGGAGGCTGTGTCTCCGAGCCACAGTCCAACGTTTTGGAACTACAACCGCTCGGTGGGAGACTACGCCCAGAGCTTGAGGAAGTTCCTCTATCAGCCGGCGTGCCGCTCCCAGGCGCCGTCCGCCAACAAGGACGAGACGGACCTGGGCTCCAAACAGGCCGCCGAGGAGGTCTGTGTCCACGCCTGGATGAAAGCCAGCTGATTGAAGCCTTTGCCTGTGTTTTTGTTGGTGGTTATAAAGTGTTTTTTCCCTTTTGTGGTGCGTAGGTGTGGGCCAGAATCACAAGCAGCCGTGCCGTCGTGGACCGCATCGACAGCTGGACCGCAAAGCTCCGAAATGTTTGTAGATGTGTTCATAATTCAATCAATTCAATTCAATTCAATTTTATTTATATAGCGCCACATCACAACAACAGTTGTCTCACAGCGCTTTCCAAACAGAGCAGGTCAGACCCTACTTTGAAGATAATTACAGAAACCCAACAATTCCCACCATGAGCAAGCACTAGGCGACACAGGCAAGGAAAAACTTCCTTTTAACAGGCAGAAACCTGGAGCAGAACCATGGCTCAGGGTGGGCGGCCATCTGCCTCGGCCGGTTGGGGGTGAGGGAAAGAGAGAGAGAGAGAGGGCGAGAGAAGGACAGAGGGAGCAGAGAGAGGCAGCCAACACAGCAACATGTAGACTAGATGAAAAATACTAATGATGATGGTAGAAGTTATGACGGCAACAGAGCAGGAACACGGGGGCAGCAGGAAACTCCCAACCACAGATCCAGGCCCCACAGCTCCATAACCATAATATCATCATAACCCGACGATTTCACGCTGTTGCCTTTTGTAAATCAAAAGCATTTACAAATTGGGTTTACTTTGCATCTGCAGTGGATCAGCGACACCATCCTGGTCCCTCTGGTTAAAGAAATCGACACTGTCAACAGCCAGCTCCGGAGGATGGGATGCCCCGAGCCCCAGATCGGAGGTAGAGCTCCTCCAGAGTCAGCTACTGGCCAACTGTCAAAGCCCCGTGTGACAAAAACACCTTTTCTCCTGTTTTCCTCCACCAGAGGCAAGCATCAGCAGCCTGAGACAGGCAGCGGTGATGAAGGCCTCTCTGATCCCCACACTGAACTCCATAGTCCAGTACCTGGACATCACACCCAACCAGGAGTATCTAGTTGACAGACTGAAGGGTGAGTTCAGCCTGGAAAGTGTTGCTGGTAAAGAGCAGAGGTCCAGATGGTGGAGGAAGGGGGGGGATTGTACAGTGTCACCATACTAAACAGTTCAACTCGATACCGATACTCAGGAAAATATTCCATACTCAATACCATTTTCGATACCACAAGAATAAAAACAAAGACCCCAAAATTGAACTGAATTAGAACATGTTAGTGTCTTTTGTTTCACACTTACTGATTATTACTGATGTTATGGTGGCTGGTGGCCCGCTTTGATGTTGGCATTTTATTACTAGCCATTAGCCGCAGTTAGCAATTCAAGGCTAACGTCATGTTAATGATCATAAACAACGTAAAAAAAAAAATAGGGGCACCGCTTCGTGGTATCGCTAATTTTGAAAATGAGTATTGTATCCGGATAAAACGTTTTAGCATCGATACTTTTTGGAGTATCGATACTTTAGACAGCCCTGAGCAGTGGTAACTGATTCCTGTGTGTGTTTCTCAGAGCTTGCTCACAGCGGCTGCATGAGCTCGTTCCGCTGGAACGGCGGCGGCGACCTGAAGAACAGGAAGTGGGACACAGACATCCCCACCGACTGTGCTGTGAGTTCACCCTGCTCCCCGCTGTAGTATCTCTTTTGAATGTAGCCACAGATCATTCTGCCATTTGAATATTGTTTTACATCTTGTTTTTGCCCTCAGATTCTCATGCATGTCTTTTGCACATACTTGGACTCCAGGCTTCCTCCACACCCAAAGTACCCAGACGGGAAGACGTTCACCTCTCAGCACTTCAGCCACACCCCCGACAAACCTGGTGTGCACGCACATGCTGATGAAAGGGGAAATCTCAGTGAAATCCTCTCTCCTTCTACGGTTTTAATTCTGGTTTCTTTGGCTGTAGATGTTACCAAGGAGAACCTCTTCTGCATCCACCAGAGCAGCACCACTCCGCCTCACTACCAGCTCATCTACCAGGGCCACATCTACAGTCTTCCTAAGGTCGGCCATTTTATTAGGGCGGGAACTTTAATCCTGACTATCGATTACAGTGAAAATAACCTAGTATTTTGCACTTTAGTTGTTCTCAGAATACTTTACTAATAATTAGATACAAAGATCAAACCTTTTAGTTTGTATTCAAAGATTTTATTCCCCAATTTTTGTGCCATGTGAATGATTTGATAACAGCTATTAGGAGCAGAACAACAGACGTTATCCAGATTATGTTGCTCACTCATAACATTTGAACTGATGATGTCAGTGACCCAAACGCGTCTCTGTCTGTGCTCCAGGGCAGAAACAACCTGTTCCACACCATCCTCATGTTTCTCTTTGTGATTAAGACCAAAGAGTCGGGGATGCTCGGGTGAGTTTTCGCACGATTCCTTAAAAAAAGACCAAGAGTGTGTATAGTTAAACTGTTCATCCGTTTTTCTCCAGGAGGGTGAATCTTGGACTCTCTGGCGTCAACATCCTGTGGATATTTGAGGACTGATGCCTCATCTTGAGTTTACTGCTGCCCGTGCATCCCCTCCAAAAAAAAAACTCATAAAAGTGTTGTAAGGCTCAGTATCAGTGCCACATTGGGGGTAAATGCACTCAGTTTGAGACATAATCCATGCACGCTTTGGGACTCTTTGGCTGTTTTAGTTTCTGTTACACCGCAGAGTCCTTAAGACACAAAGAGCTTTGGGTTTGTTTTAATTTTTTTAGAGCTTTTTGCATTCTGACTTTTACATTTTGAGAATGTACCAGCATGGCAGCCTTGTAAATCATATACCTCAGATATGCCAGCTTGATCGCAAAGGGCTCAGACCCATTAGCTTGAATGTAAATACAGTATGTGTGGACCTGCCGTGCATTTTTCTGCCATCAGCAAACCTTTACTGAGTAGTTTGGAGTTGTTTTGTTAAAATAAATGTTTGCAACTGTTGGGAACCTATCAGAATATGCTTGAATAAAGCTAGAAGTGTGGATTTTTACAAAATGCTCAAAAGAATCCTCTGTAGTTGCAAGTTTTTCATGCTAAAATCAGGTAATATTTATGTCATTAATTTACAGATTTTGTCTTTACCATTTAGCATCATTCAGATCCCACATGTTTGCAACTGCTGTTTTATAGATATTTCACATGAGGTGTGTCAATTAAACTGATTTTTAAATAAACCTGGTTCTACAAGGTATGAGTGACAAAAACAGACCAGTGGGTGGCAGTATTTGTCCCATTAAACAGGTTGACCTTATTTTTTTTTCTCCTTTCAAATCACATAAGCAGAGATGTGATGCAGAGACTAGCTTCAGGATATAGGATAATATTCTGTCTAAAAATATGTATATTAAAATTCCCATCATGTAATTTGGCCACAGCTTTGACAATGTCTTACAGATACATATATATATAGTATATGGATAGAGGGATTTAGAAGTCGATTTATTGCAATTTGCAGTCATTTTTTGTGAGTATGAGTTAAGAATGTTTTACTGACATGTTTGAAATGTTTGAGAGGCTCCTGTCGATGCAGAGCACTGTCTCACACACGCTGCGTTTGTTTTGCATTTTTTCATACGTCGTTTTCAATACAAACTGCATTTCCCGCAATGTATCTCTAAGAGCGGTGCTTTCTTATGGGATATGTAGTCAGATTAGCAAATGGCATTTGTGTTGTCTTAATCATTGGACATTATGTTCATGTTTCGTTTTTGTTTTTGTGTATTAAGTTAAGTTTTGGATTTTAGGCGTGATGTTGTAAATTTTGAGAGAGGGTAACGCAGGGGAGAGCGTTTGATCAGACAACGGGGACTACAGTGACCACAATGCTTTGCGGGTCCGCTGAGCTTCCGCTCACATCCGCTCGACTCGCTTTCTGTGCTGGAAAAAGGACTTTGAGAAACTGCAGCGATGTCAGTCCAGGTTGTGGCAGCGAAAATGGCAGAGGTCGAACTCAAAGACGCCGGCAAAGACCTGTCGGCTCAGTCCCCGGTGACACCGACGTCGGAGGACAAGACGTTGGGCAGAAACGAGGCCGGTTCCTCCGCCGCTACGTCTCCTTCTACGGAGCCCTCCGCCAAAGCCGGGGACGGGACTCCGGGTTTGCTCACCCCAAACGCCGCAAAGCTGCCCCAGGCGTCGGCAATGAAGCGCACCGACCCCCAGCAGAACGGCGGGGAGGCTTTCGTGAACCGGGACGGCACCGTGGCCGAGGCTCCGCGGATGAAAAAGGCAAGTTATGGCGGCGGTTTTTCCCAACCGGAGCGGCGCGTGCTGGCGGTTTGTGGACGTTCGCGGAGCCTCGCGCCGCATTGGAGGCTCGCGGGGGGAAGCATTGTGTGGCCAAGCTAGCATGCTAGCTGGTTCAGCCGTGCCACTTAACGCTCTAAATGATGGCCCTGTGGGCTAATAACACAGCAGAGAGTGTTAAAAACCTCTCAACTCTCCTTTTAAAGTCAGCCTAGCTATTTATTTTCGGCTGACATTTTGGAGAATTTCCCCGGAAGAGGATAGAAGTTTAAAACTTTAGCAAAGATTTAACCGTTTTTGACGTAAACAACATAGTTGAAAACACAGTTTACACTAATTGTTTTTGCTTTAATCTGGTTAGTAGAATCATATTTTAAATGCAGACAGAAAATAATAAATAGATGAGCAGTTTTTTTTTATGATAAACCTTGGCTACCCATGAAAGTAGCACAGCGTTATTACAGAAACTTTCCAAAGGCGCCACTGGTGTGACTTCTGATACTGGACCAAAGGAAGTTCATGGGTTTGTATATCCAGAGGTCAAGCTGACTTATTAGGATTAAAGAAGGCTCCCCATTTATGCCCAATGTGCCTTATCTCTTTCAGAAAACTGATTAGAAATGGATACGAAGTTCAATGAAACAACAGCGTTTTACAGGGAATCTATTATAGTCTTTTATTTTGTACATATACCTGGTCATAAATGCTGGTAGTAGAAAGACTTTGATTTGAAAAGATTAGCTTATTATTGGGCTTAAATGAGTATTTTTACTTTTAAAGGGAAGGAGGTATTGGAATAACTGACAGTGATCCAGCAGCTGCACAGGGCAGATGGTTCCTGTTTCTGTCATTCAGTCACAAATGTTGGGTTGAATCTTGCCTGGGGAGCAAGCTGAAGCCAAATCTGCAGGTCAGCGTTTAAATGGCCAAAGACTTCAAGCATTTGGGGCCTTTTTACAGTAAAAATGCAAACTTCTTGTGCATTTTCAAAAGGACTTTACTCCTGTCTTAGAAAATAGTTTCTTATCCATTAATTAGACATTAATAAATGCAGATAAGTGTTAGTTAGACCATATTTTACATCCTGTACAATGTTTAACCCAATAAGGGCGCATTAGGGAAGAAATCTGTGTGGTTTATTGATTTGAATACCTTCTTAGCGCTACATGTGATTAAAGGACTTTACTTCTGTCTTAGAAAATTGTTTCTTAACCATTAATTACACATTAATAATTGCAGATAACTGTTAGTTAGTCTATATTTTACATCCTGTATAATGTTTAACTCAATAAGGGCATATTAGGAAAGAAATCTGTGTAGTTTATTGATTTGAATACCTTCTTAGAGCTACATGTGATTAATGTGGATATCTGCCTGGACAGGGGTGAGTCTGTGGTGCATTCCCCGTTTAGGAGGCATAATTTTCCCGCTTTACGGGCCCGTAAACGCAGTGCCCGGTAATCTGCTGAGTTCTGCCGGCGCGGAGCGGTTCGGGTTAAAGGCAGCAGTGGGCTGATGATGCAAGTGTTGACTGACTGGGCGAGCGGCTGGCTTTTAATCCTGGCCTTTATCGTGTCTCCACATGAGGGGATTAAAAGGCCATCTCGCAGTTGTAGGTGAGCCCAGATGTAAGCTTTCTAAGTGGGCCATGAGTGCCATTGTAACCACAAATATCCGCGGCCTCCGGGAGGTCTTAGCCTCTGGTCGGCGGTTCTCTGGCTGCGTTCGGGTCATTCGGGTCATTTCCCATAAAGATCGCTCATTTAAAGTGGATGATTGTGCACATATGAACCCTCCCTGCAGAGCGTTTCCTTCTGCTAATGATTGAACCCGCTAACAGACCTGAGTGGGGATGTCTCTGGCTAAAGTTTACAAATTCATCCCTTTTTGAAGTGATGTTACATCATCCTCTAAGCTGGTGTTCTTGGTATTCCTTAACAGGCTTAAAGTGAGTCTGAAACTCCTGGGAGGAGCTCTGTGAGGAAGGTGAATCTCTATGTTACCGGACTGGTTTACTCTTTTACTCATTTTTATGCTTTGTCAAATGTAAACGAGCACAAAAGGGAGGCGTTTTGTGGCTTTTGGTGGCATAGAAACGTTAAACGAGTGGCGATGGGGTCAAGTTTACTATCTTGTCTAAACAAGTCGGCAAACATCTGGGAAGGAGGCGACCAGCTGCTGGCTGACTAATCAGACCTGCTCTGATTTGTCAGTGAGTGTGTCAATGTCTCATGACTGTGCAGCCACAAAGAAGAGTGTGTGCTGCTGCCCCCCCCTCATATGTGACTCGCCCCTTTCCCCTAACTGGTGTGTGGATATCCTGGACTTTTACACCCAGAAGAGGCCGTTTTTTGTCATTTAACTAACCATGCTCCTCATGGTTGGGCAAAGAGGGAGTGATGATGATGACGATGGCGGTGAAGGGAATGTGGCACAAAGATGGGAAGTTTGAGAAATCTCCCGGGAAAAAAACCCTCTTCTCTTTTGATCCCAACATTTGGCTCAAAGGAAAATGTGCTTTTGTTTAGCTTTTTGTTTGTCATAATCTATCCTGCGAGTAGTAGAGGCTTTTGCTGAGGTCAGGCTCAGGAATCAAATCCATTGTTACGCTCTTGGACAGCCTGAGATATCTCCAATTTATTGATGGCCGATTAGTGGCGTATTACGTAAGCCAGCAGGAGGTAAACATGTCCAACTTTGTTCTTTTTTTTTCCCCAAATAGACGGATAGGTGTAACGTCAGAAAATGAAAGCGACAGACGGCGTGCATATGATGCACTTTGTTATGATGCAGGCTCTGTTGGAGCTTAAGCTGGAAGTGGGGGGGGGGTTTACATGTTGTCCAGCATAGCAACAAATACCCGCTGGTTTCTTGCCCTGGTTTGCCTCCTAGACCAGGAGTATCTGTCCAGCTGTGGCCTCTGCTCTTAACCCGGGTTCATCAATCTTTTTAATGACCCAGGAGTTATTTATCTCCTCCTCCTCCTCTTCCTCTGTTGCTCTCCTCTTCCTCAGATGACCGTTTCTTTGGATCCGTGGAGCTGTGCAGATGAGGGAGCGGCACACGTCGGCTTTTGTTTGTTTCAGCTTCCCGCTAGTGTTCCCGTCGTTGTAAATCTCAGGACAGATCACAGCTTCCTCTAACTATCTTTACCCGGGCCTCTCAGATCGAGTCAGGAAATGGACCGTTGATACTTCACACCAGTCGCAGACTCTCTCACCCCCTGCTGCCACACACACATCTCTCCATCACCGTCCAGATTGGTGGCTGTGTTTCCAGGCTGATGGAGATCGGAGCTTTCAGGCCACTTGTGTTCTTTGGCAGAGCTCCGCCTTTTCTCCCTGTTTCCCTTCCACGGAGAGCATTCCTGATGAGGGCCAACAGGAGATGGATCAGCTGAAGGTCAAGATGCTTCTCTCAGCTACTGTCAAGTCTTTTTTTTCTTGGGTTTCTGTGGAAATTTTGAGCATTTTTATCATTAATGGGGTCTTTCCCTGAGGTCACAGGAGGAACAAATTCGGTGAATGAAGCAGAAAAGACCTGGAAATGGTTGTGTTACTCATAAAAAGCCTACCAAACTCACTAAATCAAATATTTCCCGACCCGTTCACACAACATTTCTTCACCAAAGATTTCTTCTTTTCTCCTTCTGTTGTCCAGTTTCATCAAAAGTTGAAGGAGAAGCAGCATGTATACCGAATGAAAAGCGGGTTTATTTCTTGTCACTCTTCCTCATTTCCTAAACCTTTTTGTAAGCACAACCTTTTTAATAGTTGACTTTCTGACAGTATTAAAGGGAAAACTCATTAGCAGACTGCAGAGCATCAAAAGACAAAGTTTAAAGTGGATTCACACAGTTCTGGCTCACCCCTTGAGCTTTGTGGCCTTTTTTTGTTGGTCTTTACGGTCTTAGACAATGTCTGGCTGCCTGGAAAAAAAAAATATTAAGAATAAAATAAAGTTCTTAGCACAACGTGGTTCCATGTGGGAGTTTAGTGTCACTTTCACCAGGATGGGCCAACAAACAGAGGCACAACTGAGGTGTTTCTTTACAGAAAAGCCCCTAAACGTCTCACTCACGGGGTCTGAAACTGGCAGTGAATAGAAATGAACTGAAAGTGATTCTGAAGCCTGAGTTTCCTTCAAAAGTGGCATAAACAAAACCAGATTTATCCGAGTCGTCGTGAGCAAATCCACCCTGTGGGATCCAGTGTGGGACCAGTCCTTTGTACAGTGGGGGGGGGGCTGTTCATGAGATCACATTTTCCCCTTTTAACCACAATACGCCGGGTTCAGTGTCAAAGCTTTGATGGGAATCTGATGACACGGCTCCCGCTCTGATTATGTAATTAATAGGAGTGAGCCGCGTGAATGAGATGTCACTGCTGATCATTCTGCGTAAGTTGGATTAGTCGCATTTACCTCGATGTGACTCATGTTAATAGTGAGGGGGGGGCTGGCCCTTTAAGGCAGGCAGCCTGAGCTGGTATTTTCTGTTTCTGTGGGCAAACATTTAAAGAACCGGGCAGAAAAAAAGAGGACTCGGGGCTCTTGTTCGATCAGATTATGGACAATTAGCAGGCCGGGCATTATTCAGTTCTCCCTCCACCTCTCCCCCTCTGTGCATTTGGAGCTTTTTCACAGCTTTTTCTCCGCTTTTTCTTTGTTTAGGTGCTGATTTGTTTAGCTAGTTTGCTCGTCAGCAGCTGGATGTTTAACTGGAGATATTCGACTTGGTGTGGATGGGACTGTTTGCTGCTGACTTATTGCAAATCTCCTCCTAAAGTCATTAAAACGTCATTATTTGGAAGCCTTCAGACTCAAACTAATGGTTTATTTAGCTAAAAAAGAGGCATTTTGTGGGGTTTGTGCCTCTGGGCGTGTTTTCCTGACACGATGCAGCCCTTTGAAATGACCTTTGCACCCAATCGGAGCCTTTTTTATGCAGTTTTTATGCGTGTTGTTCCGGCTGGTATCAGCAGGGTTTGCCTCCCCCAGGTCCTCATTTCCTGCCTCGTCCCTGAGCGTGCACAGCTGATTGAGTTACACTTCTTTCTGCTTTTAACGAACCGAGAGGTGATCAGAACGGAGGGAAAAAGAGCCGCTTCGCTTTTCCTGGAAGACGCCAGCAGAGTTTGAAACGCTAAACTCTGGGGTGTATTATCGGTGCCCTGGTGTGTGTGTGTACCTGGTAGGGTCTGTGTCTGTGTGTGTGTGTACCTGGTAGGGTCTCTGTGTGTGTGTGTGTGTGTGTGTGTGTGTTTGTCTGTGTGTGTGTGTATCAGGAGACGGGACTGGACATTCAGGCCGAACTCGCTCTGGAGCAGGAATGCAGCGCTTGTGAACAAAGGCCCGACATTGTGCTGAGAAAGTCCTGCCTCACGGGGGCCTGAGGTGACCCCCCCCCCCCCCC
>JABUIW010000245.1:4033599-4043599 GCA_013363375.1 Menidia beryllina | reverse complement strand
ATTATTTAAAAGATTTAGCATTTTGTGACTAAAAAAAAAAAAAGAGTCATTTTGGGCTTACCCGTACATCCAACTTCCCAAACTGTCTGTCTGTGTTATTTTCTTTTCCACTACAAACATTTACGCTATTTGTTAAAAGTCTTATACATTGAAATTTGGAATACATACATTCCTATAGTGGCTAATAGCTCCTGTAACGGGGCTGTAGTGCCACCATCACCAGTCCCTGTGGTGGTATGTGGTGGTATGGGCCCTTTCCTTTCCCCTCTGCTTTGGTCCTCCTCCTGTCGGGTTTTTGGCTGGACAGGCTCTCTCTAACTGCCCGCTGGTTTCTCACTGCCCCTCTTCCTTGTGTCCCCACAGAGTGCCTTTGTTGATAGCTTGGAAGGAGACAGTCCCTTTACCAAGAAGCAGGTCTTTCCCTCATTTCCTCCTGCATTATCTCTCTGCACTGAGCTGGGTTTTGTTGCACTCCTCTCCCTCTTCCCCCTCTCTCCCACAGCCTCTCTCTTCTCTTTCTCCTTCCTCTCTGTACTTGTATCTTCTCTCTGTTTCCGTCTACATCGATGCACCTTTTTGTTTATTTAAAAAAAAATGAAAATTAGAAACTGCCCCAAGTAGAAAGTTCTAGCTCATTTGCTTTACCTGCATGCCCTCATCTTTTGTTTTTGTTTTTTTTGTCTCCTCATTTTCTTGATTACTCTTAACTCATTGGCTGCCAAAGACGTCTATAGACGTCAATTCAAATACAACCGTTGACTGCCAAAGACGTCTATAGACGTCTTTTATGTTTTCCAACGAGAGTGGCTTGGGGGACGATCTGCTAAAGCTTGTCCGTAAATATCAGCTTCTGGACAGAGTATGTACTAACAAATTGACCCTCTAGGGGGCAGTGCCACTTTTGATGGGAGATGAGCATAGACTGTAGGCAAATAAGAAAAAGCTAACGGTTCGCTATGAGAGAACATGTCGCCGGTGAGACGCAAGTCGAGGAAGAACGGAATAAGGTAGAAACCATTTTTTTTTTCCTGATGAAAGAAGAGAGTCGACTCTTTCTTTTGGTGTGTTCGGTGTTTACATAGTCATAGCACAAACTACCGGTATTCTGTGGCTCTTGAAAAATCAGTCAAAATGCTCCAAAAACTCTGGCAGTATGGGACTCTCTGTTCTGAAAATGGCTGGCAGTCAATGAGTTAAATGATTGCCTTTCTTTCTCATTTTATTCTCCTTTGGCTTTCCGTGATCCTTTAACTTTCCTTCACATGCTTGTATCTGCTGTTTCCTACGATTCCTCCTTCCTTCTTCCCTCTTTCCTTGCCTCTGTCCTCCTTCGCTGTGGGCTGCCGGGGGTTTGAGGGACAGGGCTGACTTGCTGGCTGTTTCCATTAGCGCTGGCTAATCACTCTCCTCCGATAGCTCACCTCACCTCAGAGTAGCCGCCGTCCCATCGCCCACAGGTCCAGCCTCACCTCTCACTGTCGCCTCCCAACCGAGGGCCACCGTCTTTAAGATGCGTTCATTGAGGATGGGAATGGAGAGCTTTATTTTAACCAGCATTTCCAAACGTTGGAGGAGTATATCTCGTTCTCTCTCAGATGGATGTAATTGAAAGCAGTCGCCCTCTAAGTCTGATAGGAAAACAGTAGCAGAGAATGGCTTTTTCATAGAGAATGGCTCACGACACATTTCCACCTGCTCCCCCCCCCCCCCCCCACCCACCATACACCTGCTGTACTCGTCACATATTCGGCATTAGTGGGAGGCCGTACGTGGACTGTAGCCCAGCTAACGGTCAGAAAGCTTCCTCATGCCTGACGCTTGCACTACCGCCACACTCATCCATCGGCCAGTTTTGTCTGATCACAGATAAGAGTTTGTGTCAGTGTGTTTCCCACTCCGTTTGTTGATAAAATCTCTCTATAAGAAGGCGTTTTAATTGGCTTTTGCTTTTATTCTTTTCTCTAAAATGCAGATGTGTGGTAAGTTGAAGCAAACATGCTGCTCATGTGTTGCTCGGGAACTTTGTCCTTATGAATCTTTATGGGTTTATTCAACAATTTTTGATCACTTTTTAAAAGAGAAATGCATTTCTTTCTGAAGAGTGATACCACTCTCAATTGCTGTAGAAATAAGCTAACTGGCAGCAGTTTATTGGAAAAGATAAGGTGATCTGTTGGTTGGTGGATAGTCCAAAAACGAACAGGAATTTCCAGATTTACTGCTCCTAAATGCAGCCCCTGAGCTGTAAAATCCTCCTGAAAGAGCGGGCCCCTGAGCACGGCTATTTTTAGCGGAGCGCCGCTCTGTGGGGGGGGGGCTTTTCTCCAGCAGGTGCTGACAGATCGGCCCGGAAAGAGGAAGGATGATCCCTGGAAAAATGTCAAGTAAAACAGAGCGCAGGGTCTCAGCATCACTTCCTGCTAGCCAAAAAAACATAAAACCAACTCCAAACCTGATTTTTAAAGGGATTTTAAGCCCTCCAAACAGGTTGTTAGTCCACTTTAATTAGTCTTTTCTCGGTTCTGTGTGGGTGTGCACAAACTGTGCTCGACTGACATGTTTTTCATTGTTTTGCTCGTTTTGTTGCACCCGTTAGAAACCAAACAGTCTCTCCACTTTGCTCATTCTCACCTGTGCATGCGAGTTTGGGGCTGCAGATAGTCACTAACCTCCTCACGCCTGGTGTTCAGTCTACCCTTGTTTTTGGAAACAGGTGTGTGGATCGGACAGATCGATCTCCTCATCTCACTTCTTTTCGTAAAAGGAAAAATAATTCCTGTAATAAGGAAGAAAGATGTGTTTTTTTGTTTGTTTTTAAATCACAACCTTTATTTGCTGAAGGAAAAAAAAAGTCATCTTTTATCTATTTTATCTAAAAAATACAAGGAATATGACTAAGTGTGAACTGTCCAACTAAACTGTAAAAAAAAAAGAATACAAAATAGTTCACAGAAATAAAGAAATAGAGGTTTTAACAATCAGTGCATGGCTCAGTTATAGGTGAGGGTGTCAGGATTGGGTATAAAAGCTCCAAAATTTGATTAAAATCTTCTCAAAATTGCTTTCCTTCCAGTTAAGAACTCTTCAGTGTCTAACATTTATTCTTAACTTTATTTCAGCTGATTCCAGTGAAGGAAGGGAGCCATTTAAAAATAATTCAATGTGAAAGACAAACATTTCATATGGAACCTGTAGTTTGTTCCCACTTATTGGACACAATTGAGTCCCAATTTAACTCTAATTTGAGATAAATTGAACCCCTTTAAGTCGTGTTTTTCTGTTTTGATTTAATTATTGCTCTAACCTAGCTGCTGTAAGCTCCATCAAGCTTCAATAGATTTTAAAATGTTTTTATGTTTTGCTGCTATTTCATCCATATTTTTTAGAGCTATTCTTTCTTTTTCTGGGGATTTAAAGGATTGTGAGATGAGGTTTGGGCGGTCTGTCCTCTGTGTCCGACAGCCGCTGGTCAAACAGGACAGCCTGGACACCTTCAACGAGCGCGACCCCTTCAAGAACGACGACGCCCGCGACGAGGAGGAGGACCCGGAGGACGCCGACAGCGGCATCGAGGGGGAGGTGGACCCCATGGACCGCGACGTCATCATCCAGCCGCCGCCGCCGCCCCCCCCGCTGAGGCCCCCCACGGAGAGGGTCAACTTCCCCAAAGGCCTGCCCTGGGCCCCCAAAGTCAGGTGAGCGTTACTCCACCGAGCAAAGCATGTCAGATTAGATACAGGACTGTCTCAGGAAATGAGAATATTGTGATAAAGTTCTTTAGACCAAATATCCTATCTCAAAATATTAAAATATCGGATTTTTGAGTTTTCTTCAGCTGTACGCCATAATCAGCTATTTAGTTCTTTAGCTATTTAGTTCTTTAGACCAAATATCCAAATATCCTATCTCAAAATATTAGAATATCGGATTTTTGAGTTTTCTTCAGCTGTACGCCATAATCAGCGATATTAAAACAATAAAAGGCTTGCGGTATTTCAGTTGATTTGTAATGAATCCAGAATGTATGACATTTCATGATTTTTAATTGCATTACAGAAAATAAAGAACTTTATCACAATATTCTAATTTTCTGAGACAGTCCTGTATTTTAGAACAGGGGTGTCAGAATCCAGTCCTCGAGGGCCGCTGTCCTGCAGGTTTTAGACATTTTCCTGCTTCTGCACACCTGATTCTTATTAAATTGGATCTGCTCTGGACATTGTTGAGCTTTGCACCTGTCTAATGGCCCTTTGATGTGAATCAGGTGTGTTGAAAAAAGGGTTAACTCTAAAAACCTGCAGGACAGCGGCCCTCGAGGACTGGAGTTTGACACCCCAGTTTTAGAAGCATTAGTATGAGGAGAGGCTCACGGCCAGGGCTTAAACACGCTCGGCCAGCAGTTTGTCAGTTTCCCACGCTTGAAAAACGAGATTTTATTGAAACGTCCAGCAATATGCTCCCCGGAACAGGTGTCTGCTGCCTCA
Source organism: Menidia beryllina (assembly GCA_013363375.1). Classification (NCBI taxonomy): domain Eukaryota; kingdom Metazoa; phylum Chordata; class Actinopteri; order Atheriniformes; family Atherinopsidae; genus Menidia; species Menidia beryllina. Next base: position 4,039,115 of record JABUIW010000245.1, on the reverse strand, counting down.
GGGGGGTGAATAATGCCTCTGAATTAGAAAAAAAGAGTCTGAATGTGTCTGCTTTTGCCCACAGAGAGAAGGACATCGAGCACTTCCTGGAGAGCAGCAGAAACAAGTTCATCGGATTCACTCTGGGAAAGTAGGTGCCTCTCCGGGGACTTCACCAAATCCCTGTTTCGTCTTTTGGCCTGGTCCTTCTGGTCAAACTGGTCTAACTGGGCCGTGTTGTGTAGTGACACAGAGACGCTGGTGGGATTGCCCAGACCGATCCACGAGAGTGTCAAGACCCTCAAACAGGTGCTTTGTTTCCTATAGATCCTCCAACTTGAAATTGACATCCTACCTAACAGTCTGTGGTGGGAACAGAAGAATATTAAAGGGGACATATTATGCAAAAACAAGTTTTTTTAATCATTTGATTATGTATATTTGGGACTGTGCCTTAGTCTGAATCCAGGAGATAAATCAGGAGGTTTCAGGAGTGGGTAGTTTCTGACGTCATTAGCTCTAGCTCATTATAATATTCCAGCCTTTCACCTGCATGTTGCCCCCCACCTCAGCTTACTCCGCCCATCTGTGAAAGAGGTCGTGGTAGCGTGAACGTTAGCATGGTAGCGTTAGCATGGTAGCGTTAGCGTGCCGACGTGGGCACACCTCCCGGAAGAAGTGGGCGGATTGCTTTTGTTCAAACATCCTTATTCTTGTTGTTTTTACACATTTTCCCCCTTGTCTCCAGCACAAATACGTGTCCATCGCTGAGGTCCAGATCAAGAGAGAAGACGAGCTGCAGCAGTGTCCTCTCACTCTGGTCTGGAGCAAACAAGTCCCATAATAGCCGGTTTCTCTATGAACCAGGTGGGGCTCAGTTTGGGTGTGTTGTATCCACAGGGTGAGGAGGAGGTGGAGGACACCCCAGCGGAGGTACTGTACGTGGGGATGCTTCCCAACCTGTCGCAGTACGTGGTGAGTGGTCCATAATCACTCCCCAGTCTGTCCTGTCTCAGAGGAGTTTGTGATCCCCCGTTTGCCCCCTTTTCCTGTGTCAGATTGCCCTCCTGAAGCTCCTGCTGGCTGCAGCTCCCACCTCCAAAGCAAAGACCGACTCCATCAACATCCTGGCCGACGTGCTGCCCGAGGAGATGCCGTAAGCACCTGCAGCCTCTCGCTCCTTTCCCACGTTTTCTTTTCAGCCGTTTGGATGTTTTTATGAAGCTGTACTCATTAAGGATGTCCCGATCCCACCCTATCAGAGCATGTATTAAAGTTTAAAGTTATTTATCTGCTTACTTAGTAGTCAGACTCATGTTGAACAGGGATTTACTCTGATAACAACTTAATGGTTAGGACACAGACCTGTGGGTCAGGAGATGCTAATGCTAATGCTAATGCTCGTGTGGATCAGATCTGGAGTCTGGATCGGCATTTTCTCCTGCCGGCCGATACGCATTTTTTTGCAAATATCGGTGGCCGATCAGATCCAAATATTGGATCGAGACAAGCCTAGTCCTCATCTGAGGTGAGGTTTAGACCAGGAAACACGGAGGAAAGCCTTTTTACTGTTCGCATGCCATATTGGTAGCATGCGTATTGATGTAAAAGTAGATTTTTCATCCGTTTTGGGGGGAAATGGAGCGACTTCTGAAGGTTTTTATCTGTTGTTAGTCGTTTTTGCTGACATTTAATCAGGAAAAGCAAAAAAACCCCGGAGCCTCAAACGCCTGACGAGGGCTCGGCGTGTGTTTTGTGTTTTGTGTGTCTCTCAGCATCACGGTGCTGCAGAGCATGAAGCTGGGCATCGACGTTAACCGCCACAAAGAAATCATCGTGAAGGCCATCTCTGCCCTGCTGCTGCTGCTCCTCAAGCACTTCAAGCTCAACCACATCTACCAGGTGACCCCCCCCCCACACACACACTCTTTCCTACAGAGGCTTTGACAGCGTTTGAACCGGTTGGCTCCAGCCGGACGAGGATGCAGATGTTTTTTCTCATCTGGCCGCCCCTCAGAGCTGAGGTGGTGGCGCCCTCTGCAGCCCAACAGGAGGATTACACGCAGATTCCAGAGCTCAGTCTTAGCTAGCTGCACCAACACAGCAGCCAATTGTACACGCCGTATTATCAGACGTAAATTCTCCAGCTTTAATCCTCACAATCAGAATTATAATGCTGCTTGAATGAGGTGATGGATTTGTATCCAGCCCCTGACCTTTTCCCCACACAGGATTATCAGATGCATGATTATTTTGACTTTTTCCTCTTCTATTTTTGTAGATTTGAACATCAAATGTCCTGCTGTCTCACTTTTTTCTGTCTAAAAAAAGCATCTTTTCCTGATTTTTGTTTCTCTTCCTCCAGTTTGAGATCGTGTCCCAGCACCTCGTCTTTGCTAACTGCATCCCGCTCATCCTGAAGTTCTTCAACCAGAACATCATGTCCTACATCAGTGCCAAAAACAGGTGCAGGCCTTTGTTATGAAACCAAATGTTGGGCTTTCATTCCCAAACTGTCTTGCTACACTCAGAAGTGGACGTTTTTTTACTTATCACAACATTTGTCCTTTAAATTTCTAAGCTGAGACATTGAAAAGACAAACCTTTACATTTGTTTGTCCAGTTCTCTTCATGCTATGATATAAAAACCTGTTTAGATGCACAGAGGTGGAATGTGATGATCTCTGTGTTCACCTTGTAGCATATGTGTGTTGGACTTCCCCCACTGCGTGGTCCACGAGATGCCCGAGCTCACAGCTGAGAGCCTGGTGAGTCCCGGCGTTTCCCGGCCAGATGTGTGGATCCACATGTGGTTCTGACCCCCGTCGGTGGCTTTCCGTGTTTTCAGGAAGCAGGAGACAGCAACCAGTTCTGCTGGAGGAACCTGTTTTCATGCATCAATCTGCTGCGAATCCTCAACAAGCTGACCAAGTGGAAACACTCCAGGACCATGGTTTGGAACCCGAGACGTTTAACTCATTGGCTGCCAAAGACGTCTATAGACATCAATTCAAATACAACCGTTGACTGCCAAAGACGTCTATAGACGTCTTTTATGTTTTTCATCGAGAGTGGCTTGGGGGACGATCTGCTAAAGCTTGTCCGTAAATATCAGGCTTCTAGACAGAGTATGTAGTAACAAATTGACCCTCTAGGTGGCAGTGCCACTTTTGATGGGAGATGAGCATAGACTGTAGGCAAATAAGAAAAAGGTAACGGTTCGCTATGAGAGAACATTTCGCCGGTGAGACGCAAGTCGAGGAAGAACGGAATAAGGTAGAAACAATGTTATTTTCCTGATGAAAGAAGAGAGTGTACTCTTTCTTTTGGTGTGTTCGGTGTTTACATAGTCATAGCACAAACTATTCTGTGGCTCTTGAAAAATCAGTCAAAATGCTCAAAAAACTCTGGCAGTCAATGAGTTAAAAACAGCCTCTGAAGCTTTTGGCTGAATTTTCTTTTAAATGCGGTTAAAAATTATTTGAATTCTGCTTTTTAGATGTTGGTTGTTTTCAAGTCTGCTCCCATCCTGAAGCGAGCTCTGAAGGTAAAGCAGGCCATGATGCAGCTCTACGTCCTCAAGCTGCTGAAGATCCAGACCAAGTACCTGGGCCGCCAGTGGAGGAAGAGCAACATGAAGACCATGTCGGCCATCTACCAGAAAGTACGGCACAGGCTCAACGACGACTGGGCCTACGGGAACGGTGAGTGAAACGGTCCTCATGTCCAACAGGGACACACGCCGGACCTCAGTCAGATTCAAAATATGACTCTGAGTACCTTCTGATTCAAAAGATCTCAGAGCAGCTCTGGTGACTCAGCAGAATCTTGCTTAAGAACGAGATGAAGTAAACTTTAGAGCAGACTTTCCCCCATTTTTCCCCTGTTTCTTCTTCTTCTATGAATTAGAATCGCGGCATGTGATCACAACCATCTCTTCTTCTACTTGTAATTCTTGTTCTTGTTCTTGTTCTTCTTCTTCTTCTATGAATTAGAAAACACGACGTGTGCTTCACAGCCATCTGTGGAGTTTTTTTTTCACATCATGTGTACTTTTTATAGCTCTGCTTTGCTCATGATCCATAACAGCAGGCTTTTCTGCTTTGAATGGTCAAGAAAAAGCCCAAATCCCACTGCCAGACGCATCCTTGTTTATGTTTATGCATTTGGCAGACGCTTCTATCGAAAACGACTTACAGAGTTTTATATCTTTAAAGAAAGATAAACTGATCAGAGACTTCAACACAAATAAGAAATCTACCAAAGGCTGTAAAACAGGGCTGGATAAATCATTACTTTGAGTATCTGGTTGCTCTGATTTCTGTATCAACACACTGCCGCCATCCACCACTGAACAGCCTGGATGGTGTTGCCATAGCAACGGGGACCTTTCAGGGTCACCTCCCCTAAAGGGAGGGCTGTTGATCTGTGTCCTTGAGTGTTGGAGATGGAGGGATGGACAGAAGGGTGGAGGAGGGTGGAGGTGAAAGCATTAAAAAACGGTGTCTTACACCGGCAATGGACACGGTAAATAAATACCTTTGGAACATAATGCTTGCTGCTGGAAAAAAGCCATAACTAAGAATTCACGATTTCAAACTGGATTGAAATCATGACTGAAATAAGAAACATGGAACAAATTACTTTTAAAATTCACTTGAAACTTGACATTTTTCACAAACTTTGGTAAAAATGGGACTCCTACAGCAGTGTTTTTCAACCTTTTTTGAGCCAAGGTACAGTTTTTCATTGAAAAAATCTCGAGGCACACCACCAACAAAAATGTCAAACAAATCTGTAGCCGCCTATAGTAACACTATAGTTATTCTTATCTTATCTTAAGTGTCTTAAATAGGAATCAAATAAACACAAAAATGACATTTTTATCATATTTTATATTTCTTCTTTCAAATTGCACTTAACATGTCCACTTCAATATACAAAATTATATACAAAATCTAGTAATAAGGAATTATTCCATGATTATGTCACCAGTAATTCCTTCTCAAATTTTTTTTTTAAACCAATTAGGTGAAATAGGATGATTTTACATTAGTGTACCGAGGCACAGTGGTTGAAAAACACTGTCCTACAGGGTAAAGTGTGCTGTGCATCAAAATGGTTCATGATTTATCGCTACTTTCAACAAGCTGCATTTTTGCCAACTGCTCTCTGTGTCGAACTGTTCTGTGTTATAAATGTTGTACTGAAGACTTTGAGAAAACAAAATAAATAAATAAATAAATAACCTGTCCTCCTTCTCCGCCCCCATCCCAGATATCGACGCCCGTCCCTGGGACTTCCAGGCGGAGGAGTGCGCCCTGAGGGAGAGCATCGAGAAGTTCAACAGCCGGCGCTACGACCGGAACCGCAGCGGGGACTTCACGCCGGTGGACAACTGCCTGCAGAGCGTGCTGGGCCAGCGGGTGGAGCTGCCCGAGGACTTCCACTACAGCTACGAGATGTGGCTGGAGAGGGAGGTGTTCTCCCAGCCCATCCAGTGGGAGGGGCTTCTGCAGCACCCATAGGGGGCGGGG
>JABUIW010000245.1:3977876-4033499 GCA_013363375.1 Menidia beryllina | reverse complement strand
GGGGGGGGGGGGGGGGGGGGGGGGGGGGGGGGGGGGCTCTCCTCTGGAGCAATAACCAGAAGACAGCCTCACACCTTTATGCTAACATGTGCCTACGACTACTGTGAAGACACCCGACAGGTAAGGACTGATGTAGCAGTCGGTTACAAACATCTGGTAGCAGGACACTGTTGTACTGCCCCCCCCCCCCCCCCCCCCCCACAGTGGTCAGTTTATCCTTCTTTGACACGTTGGTGCTTCTCTGAGGTTTTCCTATCGGTCTGTAGCCGCGTGGGTTCGATATTCTGTGGTAAAGGATTTTTTTTTTTTAAAGGTTTACATACAAATATGAATGATTTTTATTTTAAAAGACTTTTTTTTTTGTTTTTTTTGTATTTTCTAGAACAGATCAATAAATTACAGGGTCAAGGTAGTACAAATGTAGACACGAGCTTTTTGCTCTGAAAAACCGAAATATGCCAGCTGTTTGTGTTTTAGTGTGTTTGTGGATGCAGAAAGAAAAGGGAGAAGACGGATTCTGGGGTGTAAAATGGTAAAACTATTTAAAAAACAAAAAAAACAAAAGAAAATCGACAGCACAAGTCTTCAGGGTCGAACTTGTGATAGGCAGCTGGGTCTTTTTTTTCCATAATCCGACAGCATTAATAGTTAAGGGATGACTGTGGGGTTATCCTACCTGTTTAGAGAACAGTTAAAAAGAAAAAAAGTTTGTTAAGCTCTGTATTTGCATTCATCATACATCTGATACGGAGTTTAATAACTGGGTTATTCCACCTGTTTAGAGTTAAAAAATTTTTTTGTTAAGCTCTGTACTAGCATTCATAAGATAAGCACAACCCTAAAACGAACCCCATCTCAGAAAATTTCTTATTCACGGCAGGAATTCTGAAAGAAGGAAAACGATCCTAAAACAACTGTCCCTCACTCTGGTGGTGTTTAGTGTGTTTTGCATGCTTGGAACAGCTTGTGGGGGTCAGACGGCCTCTAACACTGACGCTCAGCCCTGGTGCTGTTCCTCATCACTCTTCCTCAACCTGCAGCTGCATAAGCTCTGCAGAAACGTGCATGACCACCGTCCCGTTGTCCAATGTGCTATTTCTAACCACTAGAGTTTTGTCGGAGTATCCGAAACACTATTATAGTTGTACTTTTTCTCTCTTTTGAGTCAGTGTTGTGTATCACAAAGGATTTTGTGTCCTATATTTAAAAACAGCATCCTTTATATAGAGTCTCAGGTTTATGGAGATGAGATATTTCAAGACTTTTTAAAAGCTTCCTTGTCCAGCTCAACAGAGAATAAAACCTATTTATTGAGATATTCTAACGGCATTTACAGCCAACGCTCGATTGTGAGTCTGTGTTTGTGTTAGTTGAATTTCAGCGTCCGATATCTTTTTGGATCTTGTGCCAAATTGGAGTGCCATTTAACGAGTTTTCATTTTTGTTTTGTCGCTGCCATAATTGCCGAAGATGTTGCAATAAGAACACTTAATTTTCTATCTGAAAATGCTACAATCAATAAAAACGGCTGTTTGTTGTCACTATTTTACCAGGTGTTCATGGATGTAACTGCAGTATTTATATAGGTATACATATCTCATTCTCTCTACACAATTATGTGTGTGTTTATATATCTATCTATATATATATATGTCTATAGATATAGATGGATATATATATATGATGTTTTTGTTAATCTTCTATGTCTATATAGTCTGGATAAAGTAAACACTCAGTACTGAATTTGTTCAGGGGTATGTGCAATTGCAGATCCATAGAGGCATTATACAACAAAGAGACAAATTACAGTATCAGAGTTTCTTATTAAACAGTGTTGAACACTTGATTTGTTTGTGAACTGATTTTTTCACTTGTTTTTGTGCATAAACAACACAGCGAAGGTCAAAGTGACTCATCACCGTCTGGGATGCAAAAATACCAGAACTCGTCCTTCTCCCTCACCAGCTTACATTTAATAGACCAGCACCCCCCTCTGTTAAGTAAAATAAAGAACTAATGATTTAAGCTTTAATCTGGTTTCTCAAAGGAGGAAAAATCCATTTGATCAGCTTGTGAACATCATGGCAGAAGCTTTCAAAGCAGAGCAAAGCTAGCGAGTGGTCTGAGAGCTGCTGTAATAAAGCGGAGAGCCTCGGGGGTAAAACGGGAGTCCCTGGCTGATTTAATGTGTTAAACGAAGCGCACGCAAACAGACACGCTGCTACAAAGAAGCGACCAGTAAAGCAGAGACGCAGCTGAGGGGAGACTCAGCATCAGACACGACTCGCTGCCTTCAGATGTTCACACGCTGCTCGTGGACGTGTGGCTTCTGCCCACAGGGACAAACGCAACCGCTCAAACTGGTGAGATTTAAACGATAGAGGGTTTGTTTACTCCCTCATTTGCTTACATGTTGTGTTGCATCTTGAGGCCAAGTGCTGCCTTCCCATGAAACTCTCCAGTCCAAACCAGCCCCTGTACATCCGTGAAAGTCCCCTCTCCCTTCAACCTGGAACCAAGAAAATAAGAAATAATTCACTCTTATTATAACCAATAAAGACACTAAAAACAAAAACTTCCCAGAACAGAAGTTGATTCATTTTCTTGACGTCTTTGGGATTATTTCTCCATCAAAATAAGCCTCATTTACTTTAATTATCGGCAGTTTTTACTACATTTGTATGGTGCCAGACTACTTTTGGCACCATATTTCAGTCTGTGTAAGATGTACCTGTTTTGGTGAAAGTGGCCTTTATACCGGGAGCCGTCGGGGAAGGTGTACGTTCCCACGCCGTGGTACATGTTGTCCTGGAAGTCTCCTTCATAAAGAGCTCCGGAGGGATGCTGCAGGGTCCCTCTGCCCTGCATCTGTAGGAGGAGAGCCAGCATCACTCACACAGGTCGCAAAAGAAAGAACGCTCACGGGGAGAGGTCCTACTTTGTCCTCGTGCCACTCTCCGATGTACACGACACCCCCGGCCGAAGTGTGTTTTCCTCTGCCGCTCCTCACCAAAACTCCACATCCAGATCTGCTGCATTCCCCCTCTGTAAGCAACGGACTGTTATGTTCTCCTTGTGTCTCTGTCGTGAATTTCTTCTTTTTGTTGTTCTGCACCTCCTTTAGGTCATTTTACCTCTCTTTTTTAAAGTTGTTTTTGTCTGATATTGTCACTTTTTTGTGTTATTTTTGCCTACTTTTTGTGTTCGTGGAGAAGAAACTTTAAACATTTTTCCTTTTAAGAGTCCAGATTTACAGATTATGTTTTTAAAAGTATTTTAAAGGTACATTTTCAGGCTTTCATTATCATTTTTTCATCTTCCTTTTGTGTTTGTTTTCACTTACTATGGGTTGCCCATTTTTCTTCAGGGTTTAGCTGGGTTTCTTTAGCTTTTTTTTGTCTGTTTACATGCAGTCACTTACCATATCTGTCTCCATTTGGGAAGATGAAGGAAACCTTTATTGTTCCATCTGAAGACAAATGAAAGTGCCTCAAAGGCCTGTGCAGTCACAAAAAATAGTTTAAAGGGAAAAACAGAATATTTACCATCTTTTTTCAAGGAATCGTCTTTTTTCTTTCCTGGAGGTGAAAGTAAAACAGCAATGAGATTTCTGAAAGCAAACACGCATCGACTTGTGGGTGTTAGAGATGAGATAGTCGCCATCACACCCCACCAGACATCCGTGACAGCTTCCCCGGGCTGGCAGATGGTTCCCGCCGCCGAAAGCAGACGCTGTTTGCCGGGAGAGTCCCACGAGTGAACACACAAGTTGTGGAAAATATCACAAGCGAGGTCAAAGCGGCGCTGACTCACACGAAAACCTCTGAAAGTGACCAGTCCTAAACTCCGGCTGCTCAACTCAAATCGCTGTTACCATGGTTACCGAGGGTCAACCGTTTAAAGTTGGCCTGAAAAACTAACTTAATTATAATTTTGAGTTTTACATTGACATTCATGGACATTCAAGTAAAAATTATGACATAAGTAACTAACTGTTTCTTTTAAACTTACATGAAAAAACAAAAACATACAAATTAAACAAAAAAAAAAAAAAAACGAACCGGAAGAGAAACTTTGAACTTTGAGGTTCGGCTCATGGAAAGATGCTGGAAGCCGGTTTGCTGAGTAGTTGGCTCAGGTATGTTCGCGTATATCAAGTTAAACTTTTTAAGCCTTCTCTTGCTTTTTTGCTTTTTAAAACCCTCAGTATTTTAGGGGAGGTTTAGGAAGACCCACTTTACTCTTCAGGGAGCTGTTCCGAATTAGCTTACAACAGAATAAGTATGGATATATCTTGCTAGCTGTTAGCTTGTTAGCTTGTACAAGCCTTCAAAACTGGAGGCTGGCTACCCCACACAAACATATATTTTTCCTCAAATAGCTTATGGGTGCTCTTCTGTGCTTTGCTACTGATACACAACGGCAGAGGAAGAGTCTCTGGAGTTAATGGAAATCGCTCTGCTGTGCTGTTAGCCTGAATTTGAATTGCATAATTGAAGCCACCAGCGTTGTGTGTCAGCTACTATCTCATTGCTCGCTCTTGAGCTGAGCTCACCCTTCAGCTACGAGCTGTGGATGTGGATGCACAGCAGCTTTCTCTTAGCTCTTCCCTGGGTTATATCAAACAGAAAAAGGCTGAGAAAAGCTACTGAATGCTTGCTGTTTGTGTGTCATTTTCACAGGGTTTTCACTGCCATGAAGGGACACTGATTGAAGGTATGTTTGTCTCTAAGTAAAGTCTTTAAGTAAACCCTTATTCTGTATTGTTTGTGGCACTTTGAAGATGTATATATTGTGTTCTGTTTAGGCAGAGATATGAGTGCAAGGAGGAAAGGCGGAAAGCCAAACAGAGGTGGGGGGAAGTTCAACAAACCGAGAGGAGGTGGCGGCCGTGGCGGCGGTGGAGGAGGAGGAAGAGGAGGAGGAGGAGGAGGTCGGAAAGCAGGAGTTGGTGGCGGCTGGGATGAAGATGTTGATTTCAGCCTGGACCTGGGACCCTCTCGTTCCAACAGGTATAAAATCAGGGCTGGTGTATCGAAGACTTATGACTGAGTGCACTTTTGCTGATGGCCGTCTTCTGTTTTTAGGGCTGGTAAAGGACGAGGGGGGGGCAGAGACGGGGCGCGAGGGAGGGGAGGTAGCGATCGAGACAGGGATAGAAGAAGGGATCCAAAAAGGAGCGCAAAGGCTCTCCCAAGGTCTCTGGCAACTAGCAAGCCTTCCTCAAAGTTGCCTGATGGAATCAGAGTGGAGACCAGCAACTTGCCCTTACAGAGAATCTTCATGACCAACGAGAACCAAGAACAACTCAAGGAGTTACTGATGGAACTACAAATGCAGGAATTTGACGAAGCCGAGTAAGTACAAATATCTTTTATCTGCCTTCTTTCATTTCCTGGGAAATGAGACCTAAATTGGATTTATTCCTCCGTGTTTGCCTCAGTGACTCCTCGGACTACTCGGGTGTCGATGAAAACGAGGAGGAATTAGATGAATTGGATCACCGACAGGAGGGCCAGTTTTGGGCCACTACTGATGAGCCGGTGGAGAGAGCAGAAACCCCGGACTATGACCCAGAGATTGATGACGAGCGTCCCACCCCTGAACCTGTCATCTCTCTGTTCGCCATTGGAAAACTCTGCCGGTATTTCTTTATTATGTTATTCATCATATTCTTTGAGATTTTGCATGCTGTATGCATTGGTGGGGACCCAGTGTGCTGCATGACCTCTGTTTGCTCATCTTTCTGCTGTCCAGGTATGGATTCGATCGGGAGCGCAGCAAACGGGCGCTGGAGTCTGGCGGGGGAGAATTCGGGGCCACTTTGGAGCAGCTCCTCCTCGAGGTTTTCAGCGAGCGCTACGGACAGGAAGCGGTTTCCCCGAAAAGCACCTTGGGGGTGCCGATGGATGAGTGCCTGAACCAGAGGCAGGAGGAAATTCTGGCGCTTGAAGCCATCTTTGGTGATCGCTTCAACGAGCGCATCGCCAACGCCGTCTGGACGGTGACCCTGGATCTTCCCTTTCTCTCACAAAATGCTGCGAAGAATGCCGGAGAGGCCGGAGGTCGTAGCGGGGGAGGAGCCGCAAAGAATCGGGACTTGTGCAGGTTATACCTGAAAGATCAACGCTGCCGGTTCGGAAACCGATGCAGATTCAAGCACGAACTGCGGGCTCCGTCTGAGGCCGGGTCCTCACAGCCAACGGGCCCCGGACAGCCCGGCATCTCCAGCTATTCTCCTCCCGAGTACGAACTGGAGATGCGCTTCCCGAAAGGGAACCGTTATCCTTTTCAGGCTCCGATCGTGGCCTTCAGCACTAACGACGAGTCGGTGGGGGCCGCCGGGAGGCTCAGCGTCACCGAGAGGCTGTTTGGAGAAGCGCTGGCTGCAGCGAAGAGCAGCGAGCCCGTCGTCTACACTCTGATCACGCTGTGCGAGGACGAGACCTGGATGAAGGAGCTCCTGGCTGTCGGCCATCACAAATTCAGCACACCTCCGCCCGTGCTGGCCCCTCCTCCCCCGCGTCCGGTGACACCGAAGAGTCGCAGCGGGAGGAGCAGCGTCCAGGCAGAGAGCAGGAGCAACGGCTCCAGCAGCAGGAAGGCCGCCGGCAGCCAGAGAGCCGCAGACCGTAAGTTCAGGCTTTATTCTGTGTCCCCACTGAGCAGAGCGCACTGAGCAGAGGATGTGGTCTCTTCTTAAAGGGGTTATATTATGCAAAACCAAGTTTTTAATCATTTGATTATGTACATTTGGGACTGTGGAGGGCCTATCAGCAGGCAAAGTGTGAAACAAAATGACTCAGTCATGTTTTTGTGGGCTGCCTTAATCTCAATCAAGGAGATAAATCAGGAGGTTTCAGGAGTGGGTAGTTTCTGACGTCATTAGCTCTAGCTCATAATATTCCAGCCTTTCACCTGCATGTTGCCCCCCCACCTCAGCTTACTCCGCCTATCTGTGGCAGACGTTGTGTTAGCGTGAGCGTGAGCATGGTAGCGTTAGCATGGTAGCGTTAGCGTGCCGACATGGGCACACCTCCCGGAAGAAGTGGGTGGATTGCCTGTGTCTCATTTGCATTTAAAGAGACAGGCACTCCAAAGCGAGCGCTCTGAACGGGGCTGTTTTGGCAGGGGGACTGAACTGCTATTGGGCTTCATCCTTATGGGATTTGGACCAAAGCTTGTCACAGACATTACATTAGGACACCAGGGAACTAGTTTAACTTGTTGAAAAAGGTTATGATATGTCTCCTTTAAGTGAATCAGACGTTGGAGCCAGAGGAGCTGGAGGAGAGGGACGACGAACCAGAAGTCCAGGCGGTTCCTGTGGAGACCGAGAGCTACGTCAATCTGAGGAAGAAAGCGGTGAATAAGCACAACCACAAGATGGACAATGTCCTGCAGGAGAACGGCAAACTGTGCCGCGAGTTCAAGAGAAAACAGGTAAAAACGGCAAAAACGAGCCTCCTAACACACAGCCAGTCCAGATCAATGAAGTTCTGCTCCTCCATTCTCCTGCTACCGTAGTCCTCAAGGCGCTTCAGATCCATGCTGGAGCAGAGGAGGAACCTGCCCGCATGGCAAGAGAGGAACAACATCCTAGATGTGCTGGACCGCTGCCAGGTGCTGGTGGTCAGTGGGATGACCGGGTAGGTGACGCAAATACTCCCTTTTCCAGATGTTTTCTCCAGTAGGGACACACCGATATGCAGAGGTTTATGTTTGAAACTCTCTGGGAATCTGTCAGTCTGTTTTCTTTGGCTTTTTTAAATTAGACAATACACTGTGACACTAGTTCATTTAGGTCCGTTTTTAATGCTCATGATTCACTGTTATCTATAGATGGTAAAAAAAAAGTAAAAAAAATCCCAAACAAAATATTGTCATTGTCCAAAGGAAAACTTTAAAAGAAAGTTTTTCCTCTACAAAGATTAAAAGAAGTTTCAAACCATAAATGAACAGTGTGACGCTTTAGCAGATCCATGCAAACACTCCTTTTTCCAGATGTTTTCTCCAGTAGGAGCACACTATACACCACGCTGAGATATGCTGAGGTTTATGTTCGTAACTCTCTGGGAAGTTGTCAGTCTGTGTTTTCTTTAGATTTTTTAAAATTAGTTTTTAATGTTAATTAGATTCACTGTTATCTGTAGATTGTAAACAAACAAACAGAACAAAATATTGTCATTGTCCAAAAGGAAAACTTAAAAAGAAAGCTCCTCCAACACAAAGATTAAAGGAAGTTTCAAACATTAAAGCAGATCTGTGCTTTGCTTGTTTTCTTGCAGGTGTGGGAAAACCACCCAGATTCCTCAGTTCATTCTGGACGCGTCTCTCGGGGGGGCGGCAGCGCAGGTGGCCAACATCGTCTGCACGCAGCCTCGCCGCATCTCCGCCATCTCTGTGGCTCAGAGGGTGGCGCAGGAGCGCGCCGAGTGCCTGGGAAACTCCGTGGGCTACCAGATCCGCCTGGAGACCGTCAGGGTACGCAGACTGGCTTTTTAAGCTTTTTAAAATAAAAGGTCCACATGTTGAAGTATTCTTCTGCCACCTGTCAAATTAGCATTTAATAATCACTGAATGATGGATTACACCATAAATTAGCCTGCTTATATCATTTAGCTTTGGAGCTAATGTTCATAAAGAGGCCAATTTAGATTTTTTTCTAAAGTTCTACTAAAAGGTCGGTGGTTCCTTCTCTTATTGGGTCCCAGAAAGTCCTGTTGGAGTGTTTAAGATAAGCCGATCCTGTCATTTTATTCTTCAGCCGGGACGACGTTAAAAAAACCTCTGGCACGATGCGTTTGATGGATGTCCGGCTCTAACGGACTCTCTCTCCTCAGACGGCGGCCACCAGGCTGCTGTACTGCACCACCGGCGTGCTGCTCAGGCGGCTGGAGGGCGAGGCCGACCTCAGGGGCATCACGCACGTGATAGTGGACGAGGTGCACGAGCGGACGGAGGAGAGGTGAGTAGGCCTGATCCGACATCTGGATCAGATCGGCCGTAGATATTCGCAAAAAAATACAGATCCAGACTCCCGATCCATTTTTCTAAAAGTCCGATCCCACATGAGCATTAGCATCTCCTAACCCACAGGTCTGTGTCCTAACCATTAAGTTGTTATCAGAGTAAATCTCTGTTCAACATGAGTCTGACAACTAAGGAAGTAGATAAATAACTTTAAACTTTAACACATGCTCTGATGGGCCGGTATCGGATCGGAAGTGAAAAAAGCTGGATCGGGACATCCCTAGAGGTGAGACTCTTCAGTCTGATTGGATGCACGCTGACCTTTGGCCTCCTCTCTTTCCTCTGACAGCGACTTCCTGCTGTTGGTGCTGAAAGACTTGATCGTTCAACGGCCCGACCTGAAGATCATCCTGATGAGCGCCACTCTGAACGCCAACCTGTTCTCCGAGTATTTCTACAACTGTCCCACCATCCACATCCCAGGTCTGAGCTGTGACTATAACACTGCTCACGCCCCTCTCCTCCCTCCCTCCTCCCTCCTAACGGCTTTCTCTCCGCAGGACGCACTTTCCCCGTCGACCAGTTTTTCCTTGAAGACGCGATCGCTAAAACCAAGTAAGAGCATCCAGATAAATGAGAATTAATGAGTTTGATTGTGTCTGATGTGACGAGTGGACTGTCTGTGCTCAGATATGTCATCGAGGACGGCAGCCCCTTCGCAAGATCAGGGAAGCAGAAGCAGACTTCCGGTGGTGGGAGGGGAACCAGAGGAGGCCACAGGGACGCGGTGGACGACCTGGGCGACGACGTTTGGAACTTCATGTCTTTCCGTAAGGCGGACTTTGTCAAAGACTCGATCCCCGACCAGCAGCTGGGCCTGGAGGAGCTCGCCATTCGATACAAAGGTGCGTGGAGGAGCCCGGGCTGTCAGCTGCCCCCTGTTAGCCGCCAGAAATCCATTCTAACATCCTGCTTTGGCCGTCTAGACACCAAAAAGTCTGTGCTAAAGACCCTTGCTGCAATGGATCTGGACAAGATCAATATGGACCTGGTTGAAAGTCTGCTGGAGTGGATAGTGGATGGAAAGCACAACTACCCCCCTGGTAAGGCTCAGCCAGTGGGATTCAGGGGGATTTACACCTCAGGAGTGTCACAGAGGCAGAAAATGCTCCATTAGATAGCTTCAGTGTTTCTGTTGAGCTGATATTGGAGTTAAACCGGTTGAATAAAGACACTCTATCTGAGATCATCCTTAACCTTTCAGCTCTGACACCAAGCAGAGATTCTGAGTTGTTAAGTCATTGTTGATCTGCCCAACTCGCTCTGACATTCAGACTCTGTGGAAGTGAAATTTAGCCCCTGGATAAACGTGTGTGGGGTGTGTGCCTGCAGGAGCGGTGCTGGTGTTCCTGCCGGGCCTGGCCGAGATCAAGATGCTCTACGAGCAGCTGCAGTCCAACCGGATGTTCAACAACCGGGGCGCGTCCAGGTCTGTTAGCTAGAGCGTTTGTTGTTCCTGTGAGGCAAAAAGGCCCCCTTCACACAGACCTGTGCCCCCAGGTGTGTGGTGTACCCGCTGCACTCCACCCTGTCCAACGAGGACCAGCAGGCCGTCTTCAGCCGCCCCCCCGACGGCGTCACCAAGATCATCATCTCCACCAACATCGCCGAGACCTCCGTGACCATCGACGACGTGGTGTACGTCATAGACTCGGGAAAGATGAAGGAGAAGAGGTGGCTGCTTCTTTCTACAGTCGGAGTGGGATGAGCTGGTGGAGCAGAGCCTTTTTTTCTGAGTCTCGTCCGGTCCTGTTCGCAGGTACGACGCCTCCAAGAGCATGGAGAGCCTGGAGGACTCGTGGGTTTCTCGGGCCAACGCGGTGCAGAGGAGGGGCCGGGCGGGCCGCGTGGCCTCGGGCGTCTGCTTCCACCTCTTCACCAGCCACTGCTTCCACCACCAGCTGGCCGAGCAGCAGCTGCCCGAGATCCAGAGGGTGCCGCTGGAGCAGCTCTGCCTGCGGTAGGTCCGCCTGACAAAGTTGTCAGGGTTATGCCCCTAAACACTTCTCAATTCGCTGCTGTAAGAGGTAGGGTTGTCAAAAGTATCGATATTCAAAAAAGTATCGATACTAAAATGTTGTATCCGGATACGATACTCATTTCCAAAAGTATCGATACCACCCCCCCCCTCCTCCCCCGCGCGCGCTCGCGACGCTGACCTGCTGTCGCTGCACCCTGTCTCTCTTATTTATTTATGTATTTATTTACGTTTTTTATGATCATTAACAACACGTTAGCCTTGAATTGCTAGCTGCGGCTAATGGCTAATAATAACACGCCAACATTAATCAAATACGTCTGGCTGCAAACTCCACCCACATCCAAGTCGGCCATTTTGATTACGTCACCAATCGGAAGATTCCAGGCAAGAAAATCGTAATTGCCTCATGGCAATATAGATATTAATTTAAAAATGGTGAAATTAATCTTTCAAACACTTAATTAAACTCTATACATATTATTATGTTAAAATAGTGGATGTTAAATAGGTTTGTACAATAAGTCCAAACTTAAAGTTTAACCAAAAAATATTTATTTCTCACATCTATGAAGGGTGGAGGGTTAGGGTTAGGGTCAGGGTTAGTTTTAGGGTCATTAATGCGGGCCACCACTCACGATAACATCAGTAACAGGTCAGTTTGAAATGAAAGACACTAACCTGTCAAAATTCAGTTAAATTTTGGGGTCTTTGTTTTTATCCTTGTGGTATTGAAAATGGTATCGAGTATCGAGTATTTTCCTGAGTATCAGTAATTTTAGTATCGTGACAACCCTAGTAAGAGGACAAAAATAGACACAGACACAGTAAATTCAGTGAATACTTGCAAGGAGAGCGGCTAAGACCGTACAATCTCCAACCTACTCTGAGGTCTCATGATGCTCCCCTTTCCATTTATTTGGTTCCACCCTATCACAGCTTTGTTACATCATCTCCTCCACAGACAGAAGGAGCACACATGTTTAATTGGACACTATTCTTAATCACAGGATGCACTGATTGAACAGGAAGACAGCCGATTTAACAGGAGGAATGAAGTCCAGTTGTTCCTCTGTTTCAGCTGCCAACAAGGAGTGTTGTCTCAAGGGTCACTACTGTGGTCAGCAGACACCATTATATGCAAAACAGCTTGTGCTTATGACATACCCTTCTTGCTGTTTATGTTTATGCATTTGGCAGACGCTTTTATCCAAAGTGACTTACAGAGTAGACACAACATTACATTTCTCATCACTATGACAATAAGCTATATAGAGGAGAAACCCTGATCAGAATCAGTGGTGAGATAGAGATAGAGGGGACCACAGAAGGAGTTGTGGGTTGGGTAGAGGTACGGGTTAGGATTAGGATAGGAGATGCTCTTTGAAGAGGGGGGTCTTCAAGAGTTTCTTGAAGACAGACAGGGACTCTGCTGTTCTTGTAGCTTGGTAGGTCGTTCCACCATCTTGGAACGACACATGCAAACAGTCTGGATTGTCTTAAAAGTGGTGAAGGCTCTGCTAGACGACAGTCCATTGATGACCGGAGTGTGTGCTAACACACAAGCACAGTTAACCCATTACATACACACTCGCATATGTAATTCAGAGAATACGCGATAACTTATGTACCATTATTCTAACAAAAGCCCTGCGTTTTTCCCTCTCCGGCAGCATCAAGATACTGGACGTGTTTGCCGAGCAGCCGCTGGAGGGCGTCTTCTCGCGGCTGGTGGAGCCCCCGGCAGCGGGCAGCGTGGACGCCGCCCAGCAGCGGCTCCAGGACCTGGGCGCCCTGACGGCGGACGAGAAGCTGACCCCGCTGGGCTACCACCTGGCCTGCCTGCCCGTGGACGTGCGCATCGGGAAGCTCATGCTGTTCGGCGCCATCTTCCGCTGCCTGGACCCGGCGCTCACCATCGCCGCCAGCCTGGCCTTCAAATCGCCATTCGTAAGAAAACCCCCCCTCCATTTTCTGCAAGTCTGATATGAGACAGAAACCGGAGCCACCTGAGAATCAGAATCAGAATAAGGTTTATTGCCAAGTAGGTTTTTAGACTTACAAGGAATTTGCCTTGGTGTTTGGTGCACAACACAACACTTCTGTTAGAAGCAAGAAATAAAATGTAGAAATAAAAATATAGGACAGAAATGATAAAACTGAAAATACAATCTTTAAAAATATAGATCCGAATGTACAAATGAACAATCTTTAAGAATACACCTGTTGGACAGAAGTGACTCCCCGCCTTTGGTCTGTCTCCAGGTGTCTCCGTGGGATAAGCGAGAGGAAGCCAACGAGAAGAAAAATGCCTTTGCGGTGGCCAACAGCGACCATCTGGCCCTCCTGCAGGCCTACAAGGCACGGACCGCCCCCCCGCTCCACCTGTGCTCGGTGTGGAGGGATTTTCTACAACGGCTGATTTCTTTCTTGTAGGGATGGTGCCAGGCGGCGAAGAGTGGCCACCAGTCCAGCTCCTCCTACTGCAGGCAGAACTTCCTGTCATGGCGGGGCTTACAGGTCTGACTCGGCGCTTTGTTTGGACCAATGGGAGCCGGTCGGTCTTTGTCCTGAGCTGTGGCTTTCCTGTGCAGGAGATCGCCAGCCTCAAGAGGCAGTTCGCTGAGCTGCTTTCGGACATCGGCTTCATCCGGGAGGGGCTGCGGGCGCGGACCATCGAGCGCATGTCCTCAAAGGGCACGGACGGCGTCCTGGAGGCCACCGGCCCCGAGGTGAGTCGCACTCATTGGCTCTAAAGCTCAGGGACCAGCGTGACACGCTTAGACTGAGACGCTCTGGTCCGCAGGCAAACCTCAACGCGGAGAACATCCGGCTGATGTCGGCCATGCTGTGCGCGGCCCTCTACCCCAACGTGGTGCAGGTGTGCTCTCCTCAGGGCAACTACAAGATGACCAGCAAAGGGACCATGAAGATGCAGCCCAAAGCCAACGAGCTCCGCTTCCTGACCAAGAGCGACGGCTGCGTCCACGTGCACCCCTCCTCCGTCAACTACACGGTGAGGCCTCGCCTTCTTTGTCCATTTCTGTTTGTTGTTTTTTTTATTTCGAACCGAACAATCGATCAATCAACATGAGGCCAGATACTGAAAATATCCAGGAAAAAGTAAAAGCATCTTCAGTCCCAAGGTTGTAAAGAACAGAGACATGACAAAACATAAAAGTGATCTGATGCTCCAATCGGAGGTTAACTGAAGTCTGGGTTTATGATAGAGACGAATGGAACCCACTTTAAAAATAATGTCTCTTTCTGTGTTGTAAGATTGAAAGATTTTTCCCTTAAAAAGATGTTAAACACCATATCAGTCCATTCATCTACACTCGGCTCCTCCCTCATCAACCCATTCTTCATTATTTATACCTTTTCTGCCGCCGGTAATATTGTCAGTAAATATTTATCTTATCTTTGTTCCTCCACTCCAGAGTCTGGATCCACCAAATATAACGAATAGAGACAAAGTTTTTTTTATTTAAAACACAGTCTGTACGATTTGATGGGGCCACTAGAGGGCAGCACCATAAAAGTTGCCCCTTTGCTTTCACAATGTCTCCAAACATCTGTCTGAATATGATCTCTTTTGGTCTGGAGAGCAGAATTAGCCAATGAGATCTTTCCATGAGCCGGTTTTCTGTGATTGGAGAGGCGGGGCCAGCCTGACGAGCTCTTTCCCCCCCCAGGTGCGCCACTACGACAGCCCCTACCTGGTTTACCACGAGAAGGTGAAGACCAGCCGCATCTTCATCAGGGACTGCAGCATGGTGTCCGTGTACCAGCTGGTGCTGTTCGGGGGGGGCCAGGTCAACGTGGAGCTGCTCAAGGGCCAGTTCGTCATCTCCCTGGACGACGGCTGGATCCGATTCGCCGCCGCCTCTCACCAGGTGAGCTCAGCGGCAGAAACACGCCGGTCAGCTCACGGCTTTGTTTTTTTTTTTTTAAAGAAATATTTTTATTGAATTTTATAACAGAAGAAAGAGCAAGTGTCCGTGATACACTTAACACAGATTCTTATTAAATAACTTGGTCCCCAAAGCAAACAAACACAAATAAACAATGATGAACAATGAGAAAAAGAAAAACAAACCAAAAAAAAACAACAAACAAACAAAAAACAGCAATCTCTGCACAGTTCTCTTAATGTCCTTTGTAACGTTTCAGAAACTCGGTCAACGGTGACCGTGTCTTTTCAAATTTCGCTCCTTTTCCTCTGACAATATAAGTGAGTCGCTCCATAGCCATGCAGGATGACATCTCCTTCACCCACATGTGCTTTGATGGTATATCTATTTTTTTCCAGTATAGAGATATTAATCTCCTGGCCTGCAGGAGTCCAAAGTCAATCAATTTTAGCTGTCTGGAATTAAAAGCACAGTTCTCTGAATAAATACCCAAAACACACAATTTAGCCTCAGCAGGTACATTCACTCCAACAATCTCTGACAAAGTTTTCGTAACCAAGTTCCAATATTGTTGTAACTTTGGACACTCCCATACACAGTGAAAAAGAGTACCCCTTCCAACCAAACATTTACAGCAGATATCTGGGATGTTAGGTGTCCAGTGGTTCAGTTTGACTGGAGTTATGTAAGTTCTCATCAACCACTTGTACGCTCACAGCTTTGTTAACGTGTGTGTGTGTGTGTGTGTGTGTGTGTGTGTGTGTGTGTGCGTGTGTTTTCCCAGGTGGCTGAGCTGGTGAAGGAGCTCCGCTGGGAGCTGGACCAGCTCCTGGAGGACAAAATCCGAAGCCCGAGCATGGACCTGTGCAGCTGCCCGCGCGGCTCCCGCATCATCCGGATGATCGTCCACCTCATAACCACCCAGTAACCCCGCCCCCTAAAGGGCTCAAACACGCGTTTCTGCTCCACTGCCACCAGTGGAAACCCATTAAACGAGTCCACGCCCTGAAGGACTGTCACAAAAACCCACTTGTCTCTGCATGAGTGGCTTCACTTTGCTCCATGCAGGTGATCAGATCAGCTTTCAGAAAGCAGCAACACAACAGCTCTGGTTTTAAAGGCAGCCTCTCACTACGTGCTGTAAACGGCATGCAATTGATGTCAGATATCCTTTTTGAGCACTTGTATTTTGGTTGTGTGTCTCGCTCACAACTGAGAGCTTTCTTTGGGTCCATATTGGATTTCTTAAACTCGAGCGGCGGTGTGTTGATGGGCGTTTACGCGTAAAGCATGACTGAGCGATCCCAGAGCTTCTGCATGATATTCAGTTGGTTTACGTTAGCTGAATGTATTTAAAAGTGATGTCAGAGGTGAACTTTCACCATTTGTGAATGAAAGGGCTTTTGAAATCGGGAGCGTTTTAGTGGAAGCTGCCAAAGAACTTTTGCTTGAGCTGTTGTCTGAACAACTTCCGTATTCCTCTGCACTAAGATAAAGATTAAAGTGGTGATGGCAGTCGGCTGGCTTTAAGTCCTTCTTTTTTAGCTCAAAACAGATCTGTCGCGATCAGTTTGTCGCATTTGATTCCTGCTTTAATGAAATACGATATAAAATCAACTAAATTCGAATTAAAGATTAAAGCTTTATTAAAGCCATCACAGGAAAACGCTGTTTTTAACATTCTGTGACTATTTTTAACTGAAAGCGATATGATGTAATACTCCTTTCTTTTAATAGTGAATCACTTTTTTTTCTATCTGACTGCACATTTTAGAGGAAATAAAACATTAAACGGTAAATATGTGAACAGAAGCAGGATCTTATGTGGATAAAACAGCTGGATGCTGATGTTCAGAATCGGCGGGTGCTTTCATTTCCGAGGTTAGCGGCTGGAAAATGTCCAGAAAGACCGACTTCATTCAAGCTGGGGAATGTCTGATGGATTCAACACTTTGCAGCAGAGGCCGCCTTCATTTAGACGTTTCTGCTCTGTCTCTAAGACAACAGAACATAAACAAACAGGCCTTTTCCCTCTGGACTCTGAATGAAAAACCAGTGCCAAAGCCCAGACCTGGTAAGATCATCTCACATTTTCTTTCCCAAATCTCCATCAAACTATATGATCTTCTTACAGGAGGGGGGAGGTGATGATTACATAATGTCTTTATGTGTTTAATTTCTGACAGATGCGCAAATTGGACCAAACCTGACTTTTTTCACGGTGATATTAATAAGTAATTCAGTTGATTTAAGTCGGTCAAACATATATTAGGCAAAGTAGCTTTGCATTCTTTCCTTGCAGCCCAAAAAATCCAGGAGGTAGACATCCTAAACGCGGCAGCCATGGAGGACCTCTACTACATTTCCCACAATGCTGTGCTGTGCACTGTTTGGAGTCCAGAAGCTTTGGACGGCCCAAAACGACCAAAGAAGAAAGGAGGAGCGAAAAAGAAGTAATATATTTATGTCACTGAATATTTAACCATTGGCGCCACCTGGTGGGTACAGTGTGTAAAACAGACTAAATTTGACTTTATTTTGCTGTTTCAAATCTAAAATGGTGCCAGTCAAAGACTTCACTTTCCATTCTCTGCAGCTTTATTGAGAGATGAAGGATTCAGAATAGCGTCTTTGATTATATGACAAATATTTGGCAGTTTTTATTGACAATAAGGAGGGATGTTGTACATTTTACACAACACTGCATTATAGAAAAGGCCAGCAGCTGGACTCACATTGATCCCACTAGCTAGTTCTACTCCTCTTTAAGTCCAGTTTTAAAACAGGCTATTATGTAAACCTGCATTTAAATGTCAGAGAAGTAAAACACTGTTCCAGGCACTGCTTTAAATCCCCAAATCAATCCTTTTATCAAAAGCACGCACTCAATCCCAAGATAACCCTGTAAAATAAATAGTTTCGTCAGCACAGGAAGTCTCCACCTCCTAGGAACATGGTCCCTCTTTTCTCACTCTGGTGGTTTCTTCTTGGCCTCCACATCCTTCTTAAAGGCCTCGATCTTCTTGGCTATGTTGGGAACCTAGACAGGACACATATTGTTAATCAGATAGATTTTCTTAGTGTGATGTGAGTTTGGCCCTCCTTATTTTTATCCCAGGAAAGACATTGAGAACTTGGGGTTTATTGTTGGCTACTGCATCTGATCTGAAATGTTCTTAACTCTCAATTATTTGTCATGAAATTGACTGTAACATTCAAATAGATGCTAATGACTGTGTAATTAAGATCAGGTATTTGAACAGCTTTCTGTGTGCTTAGCTTAGAATTTAAAGGAAAAAACAGACTCCTAAATCTATTTTTAAAGTCGTTTTACCAAGTTGAAACAACAGTATCGGGTATGTATGAAGAATTCACGGACTAACTGTAAACTTTCCACACAACTTTGCCTGTTATTTTCAGTTCTAGCCCTCAAAAGAGGCCTAGCAAAAATATGACTAGCTAAAAACTTACTTCATAGTTCTGTGCGAGGTACATTCCCACAACATTTCCCAAGGTAAAACCAGCCTGAAGAAAACAAATGAGAAAAAGATTGAATATAAAGTGATCTTTCCTTTTTCTGTTAAATCTTGTAAGGAGAAAGAACAGCAATCAGTCCCACACAAACAAGCCCGTATGGATGCAGTTTTAAACAAGCTAATATTCGTCAGCATCCTGACAAACCCCCCGATATTATTGATAATAGTGATAATTAAACTTACTAGAAACTGAAGCATTGTTGAATAAGTATCTCAATAAGGCTCTTCACACTTCCAAGTAACTTAGTAACACAAAAACGGATAGTTACTTTGAAGTTTTTTCCGAAATGTCAATGGAATCATTCGACTGAAAGCTAGCGTCTCACAACAATAGTTTGCGCATGCGCGCCCTTGCTTACTCTCGCGTTACTTTAGGACGCAACTCTATTGTAGTCTCTTACGCAACTTTAGGTGCTGTTTCCCCCCTCTTTAGAACTACAACTCCCACACCCTGTGGAGCATCTCTCGGACAGCCAGTGGGTGTCGTTGCAATGGTGGTTACGGAGGGACATTGAATGACTTTGGCTCCATCACGAGACAGACCCCCTTTATCAGTCCGGTTTAATACATAAACTGCGAGCATGGAGGCTCTAATCCCCGTCATAAACAAGCTCCAGGACGTGTTCAACACCGTGGGCGCGGATATCATCCAGCTGCCGCAGATTGCTGTCGTAGGGACCCAGGTAAAATATCTTGCATTGCTTTTTGTACAAGCGGCTGCCATGCTAGCAGCCACATAACCTTGCTTTAATTATGAACTAAATAAATAGCAGTCTTTGCTGCAATATTAATGATTTAGACGGTAAATAGAAAGAGGGCTTCACAGAGGCTGCGTGAGCCACACTCCTCATGAAGACTGACACCAGTTTCTGTGACACAGTTTGCTTTGGCAAAGGCAGAGGAATCTATTTTGATTCACCTCATTAAGAGGCCTAAATGATTCTCACACCAGTCCCTGTTAGCTTAAACCAGGTAAGCCCTTTAGCTTGGTGTTTTTTTTTCAGCCTCCATGTTGCCCAGCTCCTGCACACCTGTGTCTGTGTCCTCATCAGCCCTCTGCACAGCTGCTCCAATCATGTCAATCAGGTGGAGCCGGGCTCACCTCCTTTCTGGTGTGTGTGTCCAGAGCAGCGGAAAGAGCTCGGTGCTGGAGAGCCTGGTGGGCCGGGACCTGCTCCCCCGTGGGACCGGCGTGGTGACCAGGCGCCCCCTCATCCTCCAGCTGGTCAACGTGGAACCGGGAGACTCCAGGAAGAACGAGGATGGCGGTACGTTCGGGCCTTTGGGCCTTTGTGTGGCCACATGTTTTCTTTGTCTCTTACAGTGCTCTCTCTCTCTGTCACTGTCTCTCTGACCACCCGCAGACCACCGTGCCTCAGACAGACTCCTGTTACAGGTGTCTTCACGTTTAATCACCTGGTTTAGCCTCCCCTAGCTGGGCCTCTTCCTCCCTCTCTCCCCCCTCCCCCCCAGCAGCTTTTACTTGTTAGCTGTGTTTGCGTGGCCTCCTGCACGGGGTAGCTTCTGTCCAGCCGATGTGTTTTTCCCCTGTTCTCAGAGTCTGAGGGGGTAACTCTAACTTTACTGGTTCTTTTTTGTTCTGGCTCATAGGCAGAGAGGGAGAGGAGTGGGGGAAGTTTCTACACACCAAAAACAAGGTGGGACTGTGTGAGACGGAGTCGGGCCTCCGTTGCCTCTGCCTCTGGCCCTCACGAGGCTTTGCTCTGTGCTCCTCCTGCAGATCTACTGGGATTTTGACGAAATAAGGCAGGAGATTGAAAGCGAGACGGAGCGCGTGTCGGGGACTAATAAGGTGAGACGCCGTTGGGGGTCAGAGTGTGTTTTTAAGGTCTGTTGTGGGCCGCAAAGTGATGGCTGCTCCTCTGCAGGGGATCAGCGACGAGCCCATTCACCTGAAGATCTTCTCCCCCAATGTTGTCAACCTGACGCTGGTGGATCTGCCAGGAATCACCAAGGTAACACCTTTCTCTAGGAGGCTTTGATCGTAAGGTACCCCGGGGGAAATTTCTACCTCCTGCCTTCATTAAAGAACCCTTTAGTGTTCAGAAACCCATTTAGGGCCCATTAGCTCTTCGTCTGGCTTAAAATCCACCTGTTCCAGCCTCATTAGTTGGCAGATTTTCTCATTTATCTGCTCTTTTGTTTGCCGGGCTCCCTCCAGGTGCCTGTGGGGGATCAGCCCAAGGACATCGAGGTTCAGATCCGAGATCTAATCCTGAAGCACATCTCCAACCCCAACTGCATCATCCTGGCCGTCACGGCCGCCAACACGGACATGGCCACCTCCGAGGCCCTCAAAGTGGCCCGGGAGGTGGACCCCGACGGTAGGGCAGCCGGGGTCCGACCATCCGGCTCCGACCAGCTGATTAGGGGGTAGTAACTCACTGATGTTGCCATGGCGCCGAAAAAGGCCGCCACGGTGTTTTGGTGCGCATTATTTTGTTTTGTCTTTTTACCCAGTTTTTCAACATTTTCTGGTTTGTCGTTGGACATTCAATATTTTATTTTATTATTTATTATTATTATTATTATTATTATTTTTTTTAATTTTATTCTATATTTTTATTTCTACATTATATGTTGTTTCTTGTTTCTCATGGAAGTGTTGTGCACCTAACACCAAATCAAATTCCTTGTAAGTGAAAAACCTACTTGGCAATAAACCTGATTCTGATTCTGATGTCGATCCTAAGGCCGGAGGACGCTGGCCGTGGTGACCAAGCTGGACCTGATGGACGCCGGGACCGACGCCATGGACGTGCTGATGGGCCGAGTCATCCCCGTCAAGCTGGGCCTCATCGGGGTGGTCAACAGGTATCGGAAGCGCCGCGCGTCTCCGACACGCCGACAGCGAGCAGAACGTTCCCTGGAAATGTCAGCTTTCTTGCTTTGTGACCCTCCAGGAGCCAGCTGGACATCAACAACAAGAAGTCGGTGGCCGACGCCATCCGGGACGAGCACGCCTTCCTCCAGAAGAAGTATCCGTCCCTCGCCAACAGAAATGGAACCAAATACCTGGCCAGAACCCTCAACAGGTACTGTGTCACGGCTCCTTATTTTAGCTGTTTGGTCATAAAGATAGAGGTGATTTTAGGCCTCAGCTTGGGACATGTTGCAAAAATAACTAAATATTTATTTTTCCTCCTTTTTCTGCAATGTGACAATTTACTGATGTATAATTCCCTTTTTCCAGAAGTAGAGAAAATGACTCTTCAGTTCTGTGAAGATAAAGTCAGAAATCCTAAAGTTTTGTTTAGTGAAAGTAAAAACCATGGCGTGTGCATGAGTGAGTTTTTGGAGCCAGAAATGACAAACTGTTCCAGTCCATTAGGGCCCATTTGTGTCCTGAAGACCAACGGCTGCTAGAAATCACCAATAAATGTATGAGAAATGCAGATTTATCTGATCTAGAAATGGTGCAGAGGGACATAATTACAGAAAATGACAGGAATTCTGTGGAAGTTCATCTTCAAAATGAGCAGAGCAAAAAGGATCTGGGCTCATAAAGGAGCCTCAGAGCTCAAAGGGTTTAAATCTGGAGGTTTGGGAGCTAAAAGTGTCCATTTTTAGGAGCAGAGCTTCGTTAAAAACATCCAGACTTTAACACAGGGGTGTCAGAATCCAGACCTCGAGGGCCGCTGTCCTGCAGGTTTTAGACATTTTCCTGCTTCTGCACACCTGATTCTTATTAAATTGGATCTCCTCTGGACATTGTTGAGCTTTGCACCTGTCTAATGGCCCTTTGATGTGAATCAGGTGTGTTGAAAAAGGGTTACCTCTAAAACCTGCAGGACAGCGGCCCTCGAGGACTGGAGTTTGACACCCCTGTAAACAGGTCTGCTGTCGTTTAGAGCCACTGGGTAGTTTTCAGAGTTTTGTTGTCCTGCTGGATGTGAGCGTGAGGCCGTGCGCTTTGCCTCCCTGCTCTCAGGTTACTGATGCACCACATCCGGGACTGCCTCCCGGAGCTGAAGACGCGGATCAACGTGCTGGCGGCCCAGTACCAGTCGCTGCTCAGCAGCTACGGGGAGCCGGTGGAGGACCAGAGCGCCACGCTGCTGCAGCTCATCACCAAATTCGCCACCGAGTACTGCAACACCATCGAGGGCACGGCCAAATACATCGAGACGGCCGAGCTGTGAGTGGCGCGGCCACCGGGGGGCGCTGTGGCTCCAGCCGAGGGCAGAATCAGAATCAGAATAAGGTTTATTGCCAAGTAGGTTTTTAGACTTACAAGGAATTTGCCTTGGTGTTTGGTGCACAACACAACACTTCTATGAGAAGCAAGAAATAAAAATGTAGAAATAAAAATATAGGACAGAAATGATAAAACTGAAAAATACAATCTTTAAAAATATAGATCCGAATGTACAAATGAACAATCTTTAAAAATATAGATCCGAATGTACAAATGAACAATTGAAATGTGCAAATGTGCAGAGGCCCCGCTAACGCCCCCCTCCCCCCGTCTCTGCTGGTTTCCAGGTGTGGTGGAGCCAGAATCTGCTACATTTTCCACGAGACGTTTGGCCGAACGCTGGAGTCCGTGGATCCTCTGGGGGGGCTGAGCACCATCGACATCCTGACGGCCATCAGGAACGCCACGGTGAGCGACGGATCATCCTCTGTCCCCACGTGCTGGGGGAGAGGCGGCTAACCCTGCCCCCTTTCCCCCCCTCCTCCATCTGGTTCCAGGGCCCGCGGCCCTCCCTGTTCGTGCCGGAGATCTCCTTCGAGCTGCTGGTGAAGAAGCAGGTGAAGCGTCTGGAGGAGCCCAGCCTGCGCTGCGTGGAGCTGGTCCACGAGGAGATGCAGAGGATCATCCAGCACTGCAGCAACTACAGCACCCAGGTACTTTTATTTATTTATTTGAATAGGGACCAAGCACATTAATGAACATCAGTATAAAAACAAATGTAAATATGACGGATTATAGCTACAAAGCTAGTTTTCGCCCGTAGTCCCTAGGCAGGCAAATACATAAGAAAGAACATATAATAACAATATAAGCATCACAAGGAAATGTTAACAGTTTCGTGGTCACATGACTGGTAGACCACCCCGCAGCCCCCACACGCACACTCACCTTCTTCTGTCCTCCAGGAGCTGCAGAGATTCCCGAAGCTGCACGAGGCCATCGTGGAGGTGGTCACCTCCCTGCTGAGGAAGAGGCTCCCCATTACCAATGACATGGTACGCTCCGACTGGCGCCCGCCTCCCGTTAGGCCCCGCCCCCTTTAGACCCTGCTTCCTTTTAGGCCCCACTTCCCTTAATTAAGACACCCGGTTCCCTTTAGGCCCCCCCTCCTCATAGGCCCTGCCCCATTGGGGCCTGCCCCCCTTTAGGCACCCACTTCCCTTCAGGCCTCTTTTCCCTTTAGGCACCGCCCCATTTAGGCGGCCCCACTTCCCTTTAGGCCCCGCCTCCCTTTAGGCCCCTGGTTCGCGTTAGGCCCCGCCTCCCTTAAGGCACCTGCTTCCCTTTAGGCCCCGCCCCCTTTAGCTCCCCCTTCCCTGTAGTGCCGCCTCCCTTTAGGAACCTGCTTCCCCATAGGCCCTGCCTTCCTTTAGGCCCCGCCCCCCTTAGGCCCCGCCTCTTTCTGAAGCCGTCTGCCTCTCCGGCTGCAGGTGCATAACCTGGTTGCCATCGAGCTGGCCTACATCAACACCAAGCACCCGGACTTTGCGGACGCCTGCGGGGTGATGAACAACAACATCGAGGTGTGTGCCGGCCCACTGGAGCCCTTATCCCAGTTTAGCTGCGGGTTGTCTGTGAAATCCGTGACATTTTTGACAACAGGAGCAAAGGAGAAACCGGATGAGGGAGCTGCCTGCCGCCGTGCCCAGGGACAAGGTAACAGGAGTCCATGTGTGTGCATGTTTGGTCCGGTGTGAGTCTGTCCCCTTTAGCCCAGCGGGACCAGAACCGTCTCCGTCCAGGAACTCTGTCCTGAACCTCCTGTCTTTCTCAGAGTCTCTTCTGCTTCCAGCTGCCTCTCCACACTTCTTCTCAGTGGCCTTTTTTCTCTCCCCACTCTTGCGCTCATATTTCTGCTAGTCTGTTGGCAAAGGCCCGGCGGGCCCATCTGTGGTTTCTGGCGAGCCCTCTGCGTCTGGAGCAGACATGGACGGTGCCAAGGTGGGCACGCTATGCAGCTGATGCCTGAGGCCTGCCGGGCTGAGGCCTGGCTGCATGAGGGGATGAGTGGGTGGATAGACGGATGGATGGGTGGATGGAAAGGTGGGTGGATGGATGGATGGGTGAGTGGGTGGGTGGATGGATAGGTGGATAGATGAATGGGTGGGTAGTTGGATGGATAGGTGGGTGGATGGATGGATGGATAGGTGGGTGGATGGATGGATAGGTGCGTGGCTGGATGGATAGGAGGGTGGATGGATGGATAGGTGGATGGATAGGTTGGTAGTTGGATGGATGGATGGATGGGTGGGTAGTTGGATGGGTGGATAGGTGGGTAGTTGGATGGATGGGTGGATGGATGGATAGGTGGATAGTTGGATGGATGGATGGATGGATGGATGGATGGATGGATGGGTGGGTAGTTGGATGGATGGATGGGTGGGTAGATGGATGGATAGGTGGGTAGTTGGATGGGTGGATAGGTGGGTAGTTGGATGGATGGATGGATGGGTGGGTAGATGGATGGATAGGTGGGTAATTGGATGGGTGGATGGATGGATGGATGGATAGGTGGGTAGTTGGATGGATGGGTGGGTAGATGGATGGATAGGTGGGTAGTTGGATGGATGGGTGGATAGGTGGGTAGTTGTATGGATAGGTAGGTAGTTGGGTTGGTGGGTGGATGGATGGATGTATGTATGGATGGATAGGTAGTTGGATGGATGGGTGGGTTGATGGATGGATGGATGGGTGTGCATGAGCGGCCTGCATGCTCTGTGATGTCTGCTGGTGCTCCTGTTTGCTCCCCTCAGCCTGAGGCCTCTTCTGCTGACCGCTGTGCCTCCTGCAGCCTGTGTGACCCACCGTTAATCCCCAACCGCTTCATAATGTCTGCTTTGTCTTTGTATATTAGGGAGTGAGTGAAAAAGCTCAGCCCACCTATCGATTTTTAAAAAATTGTTTTATTGTAACAGCAAAGATGTGTTAAATGTAAAAGTCAGTAAGAAAAGGGAGCCCACATGTCTCTGTTTTCCGTCCCGGCCCGTCTGTGTGATGGTGTAAAGCCAGCTCGGTGTTGGGGGGCCTGAGTGGGCCTGGGGGGGTCTGAGTGGGTCTGGGGGGTCTGAGTGGGTCTGCATGGGCCCGCTGTGACGCTGGTGGGCTGCTTGTCTCCGGCTCAGGCTCCGGCCGCGGGGCCCCAGGGGGAGCAGGAGGGCACCGGGACCTGGAGGGGGATGCTGAAGAAGGGGGAGGAGGCTCCGGGCTCCGGGCCGGGAAGCCCCCTGAAAGGAGCCGTCAACCTGCTGGACGTGGTAAGCCCGCCCTGACCTCTGACCCCTGACCCTCTGACCTCCTGACCCCTGACACGCCCCTCTGTTTGCCTCCAGCCCGTCCCGGTTGCTAGGAAGCTGTCCTCCCGGGAGCAGCGGGACTGCGAGGTCATCGAGCGCCTGATCAAGTCCTACTTCCTCATCGTCAGGAAGAACATCCAGGACAGGTGAGGCGGGGGGCCCGGGGGTGGAGGGTAGAGTTGTCACGATACAAAAATGTTCAACTCGATACCGATACTCAGGAAAATACTCGATACCATTTTCGATACCACAAGGATAAAAACAAAGACCCCAAAATGTAACTGAATTTTGACAGGTTAGTGTGTTTCGTTTCAAACTGACCTGTTACTGATGTTATTGTGACTGGTGGCCCACATTAATAACCCTAACCCTAACCCTCCTCCCTTCATAATTGTGAGAAATAAATATTTTTTTGGTTAAACTTGTTTGGACTTATTGTACAAAACAATTGAACGTACACTATTTTAACATAATATTATGGATAGTTTAATTCAGTGTTTGAAAGATTAATTTCCCTATTTTTAAATGTCTATATTGCCATGAGGTAATTAGGATTTTCTTGCCTGGGATCTTATTATTGGTGACCTAATCAAAATGGCCGATTGGATGTGGGCGGAGTTGGATATGTACTTGATTACTGTTGCCGTGTTATTAGCCATTAGCCGCAGCTAGCAATTCAAGGCTAACATCTTGTTAATGATCATAAACGTAAATAAATACATAAATAAATCTGAGAGAAGGGGCGCAGCGACAGCAGGTCAGTCGTATCCGGATACAACATTTTAGTATCCATACTTTTGACAACCCTAGTGGGGGGGCAGCCTTCTAAACAGCCGCCTGTCCTCCCCCCGCTGCAGCGTGCCGAAGGCGGTCATGCACTTCCTGGTCAACCACGTGAAGGACAGCCTGCAGAGCGAGCTGGTGGGCCAGCTCTACAAGTCGGGGCTCCTCAACGACCTGCTGACCGAGTCGGAGGACATGGCCCAGCGCCGCAAAGAGGCCGCCGACATGCTGCAGGTGAGCGCCCCCTGCTGGTGGGGTGTGTGTGTGTGTGTGTGTGTGTCTCTGTCCCTGTGGGGTTTGTTTACCTTCCCCGTCTGCTGCCCGCAGGCCCTACAGAGAGCCAGTCAGGTGATTGCTGAGATAAGAGAAACACACCTGTGGTGAACAGCCCCAGAACCCGGAGTTCTGCAGGAGGAACCCGGCCGGCCCCACGCCCGGAGGGGGGGGGTCCGGTCAGACCCTGCTGGGTAGAGACTGTGCTGGTGGGGGGTGAAAGGGGCCGCAGAGCATTCAGCTGCAGGTTAGAAAATAAGGCCACACGCTTTCCTGCCCCTCCTCTACATCCTTTTTCTTTTGCACTACTGTGATCACGCTGTGTTGTGAAGCTATTTATTTATTTCTCTGTTATTTAAATGTGGACGTTGTCACGAGCACTGTCGAAACAAGTTATTTAAGAGGTTTACATACGGCTGCCTACATGTAAATGTTCCCAAAAGAAGGAATAATAAATAAATAAATAGAGGTATTTTAAGGCCAAAAAAAACACACCACGTGTTCCTGAATCTGTTTATTTTTCGGTGCAACTTGCTGCTGAAGGCGAAGTGAGGAGCGATGCTCGGGACCCCGTGGACGTCTATCTCACCCGGCCTTTGCCCTTTCCTCTTCCTTTGGCGCTGGGGAGTCAGACAGAAGCGTTTGAATCCATCTTAATCAAACATCTATGTTCCAGGCTTCCAAAGAAACGGCACATTCGGGGCTTTATTTTAAAGCCTTCCAGCTCCAGCCTGTTTCCAGGTGTTGATCCCATCAGATCCCTCAGCCTGTGTTTGGCGCCAATGAGGAGAAGGCTGAAACATGAACCCTGAAAGACGCCAGTGTGACCCCAGGAGGACCGTGAAGAAGAAAGGATGCACAGATCCTCAAAAGGGGAGCAGCGGCCTTCAGGAGGCAGGTGAGACCAGAGAGCTGCCTCCAGCTGATCCCACACAGCTTTAAACTGAAGCCTTGAATGTCCAACGTAATGGTTAGTGCTAAATATTATGGAGGGCTTTAATATAAAGACTGATTGGATTAATTTGGAAATCATTTAAATCCTTTTTCTCCAAGGAAAAATGTAAAAAATACTTGAATTAAATCCTTAAACGACTGGAAATGTTTCCGGTAAGGAAACTGAGTACAATATGCTGTCTCCTTTTGCCTTAAATGATCTCCAAACCATGCTTTGACCTCAAACGCTGCGTTTCATCGGCTGTGTGAGAGGCGGCGTATGAAAATGAGGCGGAGATGAGATGAAAGCAAAGGGCAAACACCAAAGCCTCATGCCATTAGGAACGGACACGCCACAGCAGCTCACACCGCTCGTGCCCCCCACCTTTGATGCTCTGCCTTTGTTGTCGTCTTTTATTTTTTGTATTTTTTTGAACCGCTGCCCAAAACATCTGACGCAGACACCAACAGCTAGCGGCTACTGGACAAACACTTACCAGCCGTTTGTCCATCCGGCCCTGGCCTCCAAACCTGATCTACTGAGCTCCTATTCTAACCCCTTTAATGGAGACGGCTGCTTTAGCTTAAAGAGAACGAAGCCTATCTGGTGGGGACCAGCAGGAAACTACGGTTAATGGAAGCCAACAGTCCACTCTGAGTCCCATGCTCCCGCTTTGAGCAAAGCGGGGTGATGGGACTTTAAAAGGCCTCGGCCCCCAACAGCAGGAGGAGCTTTCTGGAACCGGTTTGGATCCCCGAGGCTCTTTAACTGGAGCAGAGCAGGTCCACAGCAGAGAGGCTAACACTTACGTCTGGGTGGCCTGAACCCGGGCCTGGAGCAGGTTGATCTGTGTGTGAGGGGGGGGGGGGGGGGGGGGGGGGGGGGGGGACAGAGGGACAGACATGGAGGACAGACTGAGCCAGGACAGCAGACACAGGAGGACGCCCGGCGTCCGAAAGAGGGCCGAGGGGCCGGACATCCAGCTCCGACCCCCAAGACAACATCGGGGGGGGCGAATTCCAGCATCTGTTTGAGCCCAGAACCGAACCCGGTTCCAGAAGTCCAGAGGAACGTCGGCGGCCACTAAAGAGAAGATCCGCATCTGCTTCTTTTTGTGCAGGAAAACCCGTCTTTCCTCTAAATGCTGCTACTCTTTAAAGAGGCTCATCACGGGCCCGCTGCTGGATTTCCCGCCTCTTTTGCGCTTCACAGGCAGATGAATGATTTAGACGAGTTTCCAGGAACAAATCCGCTTCCTTTCAAAGTCTTCTTTGAGGTGTCAGACGGACAGAGAGGACTGGTAAACTATGTCACTATACCCATTTCAAAGCACGTCTCTGTCTAAGAAGGCCAAGAGTTCCGGAAAAGTCTAAAAGTCTAACCTTTCTGGGCCCAAAACCTCCGGTTCTCCTGACCTCCCTCAGACTTCCGGCCTTTGGGACACACTAACCTGCCTCGGCGGCCTTCCGGTTTGGATCCCGAACCTCCCGGACTCGGGGTCCGGGCCTCGAAAAGGCGGACAGAGAAACTACAAACCAACCCAGAGGCTCACACTCCTCTGTGGGAGCTACTCACAACTTCTGCTGCTCGCTGATTCGAGCCTGGAGCATATTGATCTGCAAGTCAAGCCACATGGGTTTGAATGCCCCCGGAGGGGGGGGGGGGCGGAGCCCAGACAGCCCCTTCACCAGTTTGCACTTATCTGCGTGCATCAGAGCTGGGTCTGGCCCGGTGTGGGCGTGGTCAGAAGCTTTTGGGATTGGGGGGGGGGGGGGGGAAGGGGGGGGGCTGTACTCACATCGTACTTCTGCCTCTTGAGCTTCTCGGTGAGGTCGAACTTCTCGGCCTCCAGCGACATCAGCCACTGCCACAGCTCGCTGGCCTTCTCCCTGTTTTTATTAGCAGGAAAACCGGACGTTACCACGGAGACAAAAGCGGGAACCCTGATGAAAAGGGGGGTCTCGGAGGGCCTACTTGACTTTGTCCTCGCTCAGGTGGTCGATGTTCAGCGGCTTCCTCCTCTCGGCCAGGATCTTCTTCTTCTTCTCCCTCTCCGTCTGCTTCTTTGCTCCCTTCTTTCCGTCCTGCTGACCGGTGGGGGGGGGGGCAGCGGTGAGAAACTGAGGTGCACAGAGACTGGAGCCCCCCTCCCCCCACTCACCCTCTGCTGGACGCCGCCGTACTGCTGGGTCATGTTGGTCAGAGCCTTCTTCTTCTTGGCGTCGTCGTCCAGCTTCTTGCGCGCCTCCTCCTGCTCCTTCCTCTCCTTCTCCTCCTGCACACAGAGGGAAAACACGCACCTGAACCGGACCCTGAGAGGAGCCGTGGGCTCCAGCTCAGACCCTGACCCCCGTCTTCCCTCCATGTCTGAGGGGGGGGCTTTTTCTGAACACCCCCCAGCAGTCACCTGGAGCCTCTGAGCCCGTTCTGTGGTTCTTCTAGGCTGTTTTTTTGTGTTTACGGCCCGCTTTGAGCTGCGCTCGGCAGGACTGGATCGAGATAGGATTTTTCCGTTTTCATTTGAGTTGTTTGACCCGTAAATAATAATAATAATATATTTGAGAGTTGCACTGGTGATGGATCGAACCTGTTGTGTTAAAACTCTTAAAGATTGTTCAGATAAATTCTAGGTGTGGTGTTAACTAGAATGAGGAGTCTCTGGGCTCTGATCTGGTCCTGTTGCATTTCTGTGCTGACCCCCTCGTCCTCCTTGCCGTTACCGGGTATTTTGACTTTCTTCTGCTCCTTTTCCTTTTGCGTGTGATTGTCCTGTGTGATTTAAATATGTAAATATGTTGGAATATTCTGAGCTTTTTGTGGCTTTTTGTCGACTTGAAGGGAAGTGATCTCCAAGTACAAAGATGTTATCTGTTTGGGGGTTGCCTCTGTCATAGCTGGGTGGGGGGGGGGGCGGCCCTTTTGTTTGTTAGGGCTTGGTCTTCCCCCCCCCCCCCCCCCCCCCCCCCAACTCACAGCGACGCGGGCCTGCCTCTCCTTCTCCTGCTCGGCGCGGATCCTCTGCTGCTCGGCCCGCTCAGCCCGCCGCTTTTCCTGGTCACACAGAGACACACAATCAGATACAAACACAGAGCACAGCGTTGGCCCGGCACCGCACAGCCCCGGGAGACTCACGATCCTGTTGACCAGAGCGATGAGCTCCTCCTCGTCCTTCTTCCTCTGGATGAAGTGGGCCTCGATGAGGGACTGCAGCTCCGACAGGTCCTTCTCCTGACGCTTCCGGTGGATGTCCTGCGCACACAAACGCACACACACACGTCTCAGAGAAGAGAACCGGACACACAACCAGGGGGCCGGGTTCCATGGACAGGTGTTCCCTCCACATCCAGACAGGAGGCAGCCTCTCCAGCCCCTCCACCCACCGTAAGCAGCCATCTTTGAAAATCCCTTTTCTGGTATTTGTTTGAAATGGCAGGAATCACTCACGTCAAAGTCGACTTTGTCTCCCTCAGGTATCTTTGGCACGGCTATAGACGGAGCGAAAGCCCTGGAAGGCGACACGTCTGGGTAAGAATAACGGCCTCGCCCACTGATCAGAATTCAGAAGGCTTGTTTTTAAAAAGGGAAACTTACTTTGGTTTGGGCTTGGATTCATCTGTGATGAAGGAGCACAGGAATAGATTTAGGCTTTAATCCAACTGATTCTCTATTCTGACTCCAAGTTTATACACCTTAATACGTCAGATCTGGTAAAGTTAACATGAGCTAACTATAAATAACTGAGCTCATTCCCATTTTCCTTGGAAGCTTTTTGCGTGATGTCCATAAATAGCTGCACACAGTGGGGCTACACAGCTACCTTGTTGTATTTATATAAAACAGGTTATTAAAGACGGGACGTCCAACCAGAGCAGGACACGTTTGGACGGAGGTACCTTCGTCTGCGGCCGGAGACTCTGCAGCAGAGGACAGAGGGAAGTCTTAGTGCCTCCGACTCGGAATACAAATGGATTTCATTATTATTTCCAAACCCACCAGATTCCCTTCTGATATTCACTTTATGTGTTTTGATATGAAAACCTTTCCAGCATGTCAAAGGGTGAAATAGAAATTCTAAAGTTATTCTGAACGCAGTGTCAGGCTGAGGGTGAGAGCCATAAAGGAGATACTTTATTTTGTTAGTTTCCACCGTGTTTTATCAGAGGAGATGGAAAAAGGAGCTGGGGGGGATAAAAAAAAAAAAATCAGATTGCTGGTGAATTTGTCTGTGGCATAACGTGGAGAAGATTGGAAATTAGGATTCCCAAGTCCAACATGGGTATGTATGGTTTGCAGGGTGCAGAAAGCTGGACGTCAGCTCAGACTTTACCTTCACCCACTGGTTCTGAGGGGAGGGGAGCCGGAGATGGGCCACATGGAAGGGAGGAAAACACAAGAGGTAAGCATTAAATCAGCGCTTACGCTGAATAGGTTCTGCAGAAAAATGCAGAAATGTACCATGTTTATTTGGAATACATGGATTAATAGAGCATGTATTTAGGTATATACTTTATGTATGTATGCATGTACGTACCTAAGTACCTATATATTTTGAATGTATCATGTATGTATGTACTTATGTATGTACAAGAATTAGATATGTCTGTGTGTATGTATGCATGCGTGTACTTAAGTACCTATATATTTAGTATTTATGTATGTATTTAGGTAGGTATGTATTCACATAGGTAGGTACCAAAATG
Source organism: Menidia beryllina (assembly GCA_013363375.1). Taxonomy (NCBI): domain Eukaryota; kingdom Metazoa; phylum Chordata; class Actinopteri; order Atheriniformes; family Atherinopsidae; genus Menidia; species Menidia beryllina. The sequence goes on along the minus strand of JABUIW010000245.1, from coordinate 4,000,836 downwards.
CAGTATCTGTACTTTATTGGAGTATTTATTTGTTTCTGTACTTTTACTCCACTGCTTCTTTTGGATTAATTTAATACTTTTACTGCGATTGATTTTTCACGGGCTGAATCGTTAGTCATTACTGAAATGTAAACGTAACGATAGATAGCTCTGTCCCGGTTCGGGAAGCTGGCTCCCCATTGGGAGATTTGAGGGCTCAAGCATAGCCTATTAAAACAAGCCTACCAAAAGATTGCGAAATAATGGCCTTGAAAATTTCCCCATCTAATCTGAAGAGGCATATCAAGGTAAGTTAAAAAATCCAATGACATAAGCTGGTAAATAAATTCAGTTGTTCCTGTTCACTCAGGATGTAGCAGTTAACATAAGCTAGAGCTAAGATAGCTGGCTAGCTGTATGATAACATTAGCTAAAGCTAAGCTAGCTGAGTAGCTGTATGCTACATGCTAGTATAAAGGGTCAGCTCAGGATTCTGAGTCTGGAATAATAAATAATAGTAGATGAAGAGCTGTTGTATGTAGGTATATACTTTACGTATGTATGTACTTAAGTACCTATATATTTTGAATGTATCTATATATGTAGGTACTTGTGTGTGTATATATGTACATATGTATGTACTTGGATATGTATGCGTGTACTTAAGTACCTATATATTTAGTACTTGTGTATGTATGTATGTACGTACTTGAGTATATATGGATGTGTGTACTTGGGTATGTATATAAGTAGGTAACTATGAAGTTATGTATGAAGGTATGTATGTGTGTACTTATTTATGTACATACATAGGTCGGTAGGTAGGTAGGTAGGTATGTATGTATGTGTGTACTTGGGTATGTATGTATATAAGTAGGTAACTATGAACTTATGTATGAAGGTATGTATGTGTGTACTTGTGTAGGTAATTATGTACTTGGGTATATATGTATATACTTATGTATGTATGTATGTGGGTACTTGGGTATGTATGTACATAGGTACAGAGATGTTCAGTAACGAAGTAGAAGTACTTGAGCACTGTACTTGAGTAACAAAATGCAGTATTTGTACTTTATTGGAGGATTTATTTGTTTCCCTACTTTTACTCCACTACTTGTTTTGGATTAATATAATAGTTTTACTGCGAATGATTTTTCACGGGCCCCGTTACTGAAACGTAAACGTAATGATAGACAGCTCTGCGCGGTTTGGGAAGCTGGCTCCTCATTGTGAGATTTGAGGGATCAGTGTAGCCTATAAAAAAAAAAAAAGCCTCCCGAAAGATTGCGAAATAACGGCCTTCAAAAATTGTCCATCTAATCTGAAGAAGCACATCAAGGTAAGTTAAAAAATACAATGTCATATAAGCTAGTAAAAAAGTTCAGTTCAGTTGTCCCTGTTCACTCCGGACGTAGCAGCTAACATTAGCTAAAGCTAAGCTAGCGGAATAGCTGTATGTTACATGCTAGCATAAAGAGTCAGCTCAGGAATCAGACTGTGGAATAATAAATAATAATAGGTGAAGTGCTGTTGATTGCTAATGCAGATGTAGTTTTCTTTTTTTTTGTAAACACCTGTATGGCCTTTCACACGTTTGAAATAATATAAACAATATCTATGACACTTTTGACTGCCTTTTTTAAATATACACAGTACTTTTCCTTATACTTGTACTTTCAGTACTAGAGTATCAATTTTTGAAATACTTGTACTTGAAATACTTGAGTACCCCAAAAATGGAGTACTTCTGTACTTCCACTTAAGTATGGTGTTGAAAAAATACTTTTACTCAAGTAATTTATTTGATATGGTTCTTGTACTTTTACTCAAGTACTTTATACATCTCTGCATAGGTAGGCATGTATGTATGTACTTTGGCAGGTATGTATTTAATTGGGTAGGCATGTATGTATGTATGTACTTGGGCAGGTATGTATCTAATTAGGTTGGCATGGATGTATGTACTTGGGCAGGTATGTATCTAATTAGGTTGGCATGGATGTATGTACTTGGGCAGGTATGTATCTAATTAGGTAGCTTGGATGTATGTACCCGTCCCATGGGCTCAGCACCCACGGGACGGGCCAAAGGGGTCGGGCGCATTGCGCTCTGGGCGGCGGCCGGAGTCGGGGACCTCGGCGGACCGATTCCCGGCTGCAGAAACAGTCTCTAGGGACGTGGAACGTCACCTCTCTGGTGGGGAAGGAGCCTGAGTTGGTGTGCGAGGCGGAGAGATTCCGGCCGGATGTAGTCGGCCTCGCCTCGACACACAGCTCTGGAACCAGCCTTCTCGAGAGGGGTTTGACGCTCTGCTACTCTGGAGTTGCCCCCCGTGAGAGGCGCCGGGCAGGAGTGGGCATGCTCATTGCCCCCCCCATCTCGGTGCCTGTACGTTGGGGTCGGTCGGGGCGTGGTTGGGAGGAATGGGCCCCCCCCCAGCTTGAACCCGAGCGGTGTTTTGTTTTTGGACTTGTGTGCTCGGCACGGATTGTCCATAACGAACACCGTGTTCAAAAATACGAGTGTTCATATGTGCATCTGGCACCAGGACACTGTAGGCCGCAGTTCAATGATCGACTTTGTTGTCGTTTCAGCCGATCTGCGGCCGCACGTTTTGGACACTCGGGTCAAGAGCGGGGCGGAGCTTTCCACCGACCACTACCCGGTGGTGAGTTTGCTCGGACGGCGGGGGAGGATGCCGGTGAGACCCAGGAGGCCCAAATGCATTGTGTGGGTTTGCTGGGAGCGCCTGGCGGAGTCCCCTGTTTGGCGGAGCTTTAACTCCCACCTCCGGGAGAGCTTCGAGCACGTTCCGGGGGAGGCGGGGGACATCGAGTCCGAACGGGCCGTGTTCCGCGCTTCCATTGTTGACGCGGCCTCCCGGAGCTGCGGTCGCAGGGCTGTCGGTGCCTGTCGTGGCGGCAACCCTCGAACCCGCTGGTGGACAGCGGCGGTGAGGGATGCCGTCAGGCTGAAGGAGTCCTATCGGGCCTTTTTGGCCTGCGGGACTCCAGAAGCAGCAGACGGGTATCGGCAGTCCAAGCGGCACGCGGCTCGGGTGGTCGCCGAGGCAAAAACCCGGGCGTGGGAGGAGTTCTGGGAGGCCATGGAAAAAGACTTCCGTACGGCCTCGAGGCGATTCTGGTCCACCATCCGGCGTCTCGGGGGGGGGGGAAGCAGCGCCCCACCAACACTGTTTACAGTGGGGATGGCGTGCTGTTGACCTCAACTCGTGACGTTGTGGGTCGGTGGGCAGAGTACTTTGAGGACCTCCTCAATCTCACTGGCACGTCCTCCATTGGAGGGGCAGAGCCTGGGGATCCGGAGTCGGGATCTGTAATCTCCGGGGCTGAAGTCACCGAGGCGGTCAAAAATCTCCACGGTGGCAAGGCTCCGGGGGTGGATGAGATTCAGCCGGAGTTCCTCAAGGCTTTGGATGTTGCGGGGCTGCGTTGGCTAACGTGACTCTGCAACATGGCGTGGACATCAGGGGCAGTCCCGCTGGATTGGCAGACCGGGGTGGTGGTCCCCCTATTTAAAAAGGGGGACCGTAGGGTGTGTTCCAACTACAGGGGGATCACACTGTTAAGCCTCCCTGGGAAGGTCTATTGAGCGGTTCTGGAGAGGAGGGTCCGTCGGATAGTCGAGCCTCGGATCGAGGAGGAGCAGTGTGGTTTTCGTCCCGGCCGCGGAGGGCCGGACCAGCTCTATACCCTCAGCGGGGTCCCGGAGGGCGCACGGGAGTTGGCTCAACCAGTCCACATGTGTTTTGTGGACTTGGAGAAGGCGTTGGACCGTGTCCCTCGGGGTATCCTGCGGGGGGTACTCTGGGAGTACGGGGTACCCGGCCCTTTGTTAGGGGCCGTTTGGTCCCTGTACGACCGGAGTCCGAGTTTGGTTGGCATTGCCGGTAGTAAGTCGGACCCGTTTCCGGTGGGAGTTGGACTCCGCCAAGGTTGCCCTATGTCTGGGGTCCTGTCCATAACTTTTACGGACAGGATTTCTAGGCGCAGCCGGGGTGTTGAGTGTGTCAGTCTTGGTGGCCTTAGGATGGCATCTGTGCTTTTTGCAGATGATGTGGTTCCGTTGGCTTCATCAAGTCGTGACCTACAGCTCTCGCCGGAGCAGTTTGCAGCCGAGTGCCAAGCGGCAGGGATGAGGATCAGTGCCTCCAAGTCCGAGCCCACGGTCTGTCACCGGAAAAGGGTAGAGTCCCTTTTACGGATCGGAGCAGACGTCCTTCCCCAAGTGGCAGAGTTGAAGTGTCTCGGGGTCTTGTTTGCGAACCGGGGTTGGGAGCGTGAGATCGATAGGCGGATCGGTGCGGCGTCTGCAGTAATGCGGGCGCTGTACCGGTCTGTTGCGATGAAGAGAGAGCTGAGCGTAAAGGCAAAGCTCTCAATTTATCGGTCGATCTATGTTCCCACCCTCGTCTATGGCCACGAACTTTGGGTAGTGACCGAAAGAACGAGATTGCGGATACAAGCAGCCGAAAAGAGTTTCCTCCGCAGGGTGGCCGGGCTCTCCCTTGGAGATAGGGTGAGAAGCTCGGCCATCCGGGAGGGGCTCAGAGTCGAGCCGCTGCTCCTCCACGTGGAGAGGAGCCAGCTGAGGTGGCTCGGGCATCTGATCAGGAAGCCTCCTGGTTGCCTCCCCGGGGAGGTGTTGTGAGTGTAGGGGGAGAGGGAAGTCTGGGTTTCCCTGGTTCGGCTGCTGCCCCCGCGACCCGACCCCAGATAAGCGGAGGATAATGGATGTATATATTTAGGTATCTACTTTATATATGTATGTATGTAATGAAGTAGCTATATATATAGTATGTATGTAGGTAGTTGTGTGTATGTATGCATGCGTGTACTTAAATAGCTATATAATAAATTTTTATGTATGCATGTTCTTAAGTACCCATATAATTAGTATGTAGGTAGGTATGTATTCACATAGGTAGGCAAGTAAGTGTGTGTGTGTGTGTGTGTGTGTGTGTGTGTGTGTGTGTGTGTGTGTATACACTTAGGCATGTATATATGTGCATGTACTTGGGTACCTCAGTAGTTGTACCTAAGTACATACATACCTAAGTGACAAGGTATCTAAATACTAGCATCCATAAGTACATAGGTACCTATGTATATACATACAAGTACTAAGGTACTCAAGTACATTAGATTAAATTTTATTTGTACAACAGTTACTTCACAGTGCTTTCCAAACTGAGCAGGTCAGACCCTACTCTGAAGTTAATTACAGAAACCCAACAATTCCCACATGTTTGTATGTACGTACAACATAAGTACATATGTACATACATAACTAAGTACTTATGTAGCCAAGTCCATGCGTCCCTAAGTCCAACGGTACCTAAATACATGCATGCATGCATGCATGCATGCATGCATGCATGCATGCACACCTAGGTACATACATACATACATACATACATACATAAGTACATCGTCAAGTCAAATTTTATTTATAGAGTACATTTAAAATAACCGAAGTTGGCAAAGTGCTGTACAGGTAAAAACAAACCTAAAAAGTGAACATAATTTACATACATATGTAATTTTAATGTAAAATAAAGAGGTAAGAAGGTGCTCTACCTCAACCTTAAAGGCGACTTGAACAACTCTACGGTCGGGGCAGATCTTACATTAAAAGCTGGCTATCCCACTAAAGGCTTGATGGCCTTTTGTCCTCAGTCTGGTTTGAGGGACCACCACCAGCAGCAGCTGAGTGGCTGATGTCAAAGTTTTCTTGGGAGTGTAAAAGGGCAGAAGGTCAGTTAGATATTGTGGTGTAAGCTCCTGTAAGCTTTGAAACCTATCTGCCAAATTTAGAAAACAATAGTAAATTTCACCGGGAGCCAGTGGAGTGAGGCCAGAATAGGGGAAATGCGGTCACTGTTACGTGTACCAGCGAGGACACGGGCAGCTGAATTTGGTACAAGTTGTAGGCGACGGAGCAGTGACTGGTCAATACCAAGATCCAAGGAATTCCAATAATTGAGCCTGATGTAATAAAAGCACGACTTAGTTGGTCAAAGTCTGCGGGAGATAAATAGCCTTTTATCTTTGCCAGAAGTGTTTGCTGGAAAAAATGTTTTTGATAACGGAATAGACCTGTGCGTCAAATGTAAAGGTGCTGTCAAGGGTTAAACCTGACAGTAGGCCTAATGTCAGGAGTAAGGGACCTCAATGAACCAACAGGAAGATTTCAAGGGTTACATCCAAACACGATAATTTGTGTTATTTTCATTTTGGTAGGGAAAGTTGTTTTCCATCCAAGCCTTAACATCTTTTAGGCACTCCAGGCGGTTGTGCAGAATGACCACAGTTTGACTTGAGAGGCCAAAACATCTGTACATCATCTGCATAAGAGTGAAAAGAGATGTTCTGGCTTGTGAAAATTGCGACCAGTGGAAGTGTATATATTTGAAAGAGGATTGGGTCAAGAATGGACCCTTGGGGTAGTCGAGATGTAAGAGGGGCTGTGTCTGAGGTGAATTCCTTTGGGTGAAGTGAGAGACTGGTATGTACCTACCTACCTACCTACCTACCTACCTACCTACCTACCTACCTAAGTTCTGTACCCAAGTACATCGAGTCCTGGAGCTTTTTCCTCTTTGTGGTTTTAGTGCCAGTAGGAAATGCAATAAATTCCTTAATCCCATCAAGAATGAATCTCCCATGCCTGTTTGTCATTGAACTTGTACGATTGGCCCTTTGTGCCATCTTGACTCATCTCCTGAGAAGATTGTTCTTTAGGTGCGTCCACCTGGGGGCCCCTACCTATCTGGTGACGCTAAGCATAGCCCTGTCCTTTTGGAGATTCTCCACGGGACTTCCTCGAGGACTGAGGAGTAAATCCGAATGTCTTTGTTAGTTTGTTCAAGGAAACACAGCGGCCTTTTCCTTTCCTTTATCCATACCATGTCATACAAGGGGATGTGCCTTTCCATGGGCTCGCATTCAGTTGAGTCTACTGTGTGATCTGCGTCTTTGAACGCCGTTGCCTTTGAATAAATGTCTGTATGGGACAAGATCGATCTTCTGTAATCCTTAGACTTTGCCTCACTCAGTTCCAGAACTTTGACAATACATACCTACCTATGTACATAGCTACATACTTAAGTACTGAGGGACCTAAATAAGTACATCCGTTTTTTTCCTAGCTTGTTTCTCTACAATCTAGTTGTCTAGTAGTCTCGATGGGCCAACCGCAAAGGAATCAGAGCAATCTGAGCAGTCCCTCTCTGAGAAGCACTCGTTGCTGAAAGTCTGTGGAGGGCAGTCCTGTCCCTAACGACGATAGCAGTTTCAGCCGCGAGCAATTCAACTAACGGGTCAACAGCCATGTCCGATTGAGGGAGCAGTATAAACTAAGGCCCTGAGGCTGGAGCGTCAGCGGAAGCCCTTCTCGAGTAAGACCTTCGAGAATAAGACCTGCGTGACAACCTGCGCGTGACCACCCAGCAGGGACCAACAGCAGGGCCGCGGGGCTAACCTCTGTGACCTGCCACCGGTATGTAGCAATCCACCGACACAAGAACATGTGCTACAGAGGCCCTCTCTGTCACACCTCTGCACTTTCCTGAGCACTATCTCATGCAACTCTGTGCTAATCCACCCAAAAATCCCTCTGCTTCAACCTCTGTGCTTTCCCTCCGCAGAAACCTCCACAAGCTCTACCTACCTGCTACTGCTCCCCTGTTGCGTCCGCTCTACCAAACTCCAGCGCATTTTCCTCACCTGAGGCCAACGAGGCCACAGAGAACCTTTGCTCTACATTGAGCTCCTGCCTGGATAGTCTGTGTCCTCTGTCTGCTAAACCCGCTGGAACCTCTGGATCCCGCCCGTGGCCTACTGACACGCTCGGAGCGCTACGCGCTCCAAGCGTGGGGAAAAAAAGGGAAAATCCATTTTCGCACAGGTTCCTACAAACTGCACAACGGAAATGGCGCAAATAAAAAAATCCTCAAGATCAAACTACATTTCAGGTACTGCTGTCTGCATTCTCTTTAAACGTCGCTGATGCAAAAAAGGCTTTCTGTACCAGTGTTTCCCCAATCCTCAAGGCACCCTGCACTGCATGTTTTCCAAGTTTCCCTGCTCCAGCGCACCTGATTCGAATGAATGGAACGACTTTTCGGCTATGCGCAAAGCTGCTCTGGTCCCGTTCGTTAGAATCGGGTGCGCTTGAGCTGGGAAACTTGGAAAACGTGCAGGGCAGGGTGCCTCGAGGACCACGATTGGGAAACGCTGTTCTGTACTGATAAGATTCACGGTACAACTGACGCGCAAAGAGTATTCTCTGTATTCAATACTCTGCTTAACCCTCCTCCTCCGCCTCCTGCTACTAGCTTAACAGCAGACTCGTTCACCTCATTTTTGACTGACAAAGTGGCAACTAGCGGCAAAGGGTTTACTGAACGGCCTGCGCCTGAAACTTCTCAAGGTACATATACAAGCACCAGTCCTACTGCTTTGTTCTCCTCTCGCTGACAGCAATGTGTCCAAACTTCTCACGAGTGACTGTGCTACTACGTTTTTGCTGGACGCAGTTCCTACAAACTTACTCCGGTCCGTAGCTCCTACGGTAACTGCGGCACATGTCATCGATGCTTTGCTGACGTCGGGCGCGTTTCCTAGCTCGTGCCAGCGAGCTTTGGTCACGCCGCTGCTCAAAAAACCCTCTCTCCCGCCAACTCGGGTGGAAAACTATGAGCCCGTTTCTTGACTTCCGTTTCTGTCGAGACCGTTGAAAGGACAATCTTTAACCCTATAATGCCAAATGTGTCGGGTCGGATACGCACGGTTTCTCAAGTCTTTTGGATCAGACGCTTTTTGCATCATTCAATGGGAAAAGCTTTGCTCAAACCCCTGTTGTACACATTCAGATATACCTGATAACAGCCAGTAAAAGACTACACGGAAATAGATTTTGGACTTATTACACGCTCATTTGATCAAAATCATTTCAGTTTTGGTTCTTTATATGTTGTTGAGTGGCCAAAGAAAGACTTCAGACTCAAAAAATCCCATATTCCTCCTCTTTCTCTTGGATCAGCCTTTAAAGGGTTAAGCAGGTCACAGACTACCTTTCGCAAAACAAGCTCCTCGATACAACTCTATCTGGGTTTCAAAGTGCGCTCTCCACTGAAACGGCTCTGTTGTCTGTGACGGAAGCCTTAAAAGAGGCGCGAGCGACTGCCAAGTCCTCTGTACTTATCTTTCTTGACTTATCAGCCCCGTTTGACACCGTCAATCATGACATCCTTCTGTCTATGCCAGTGCTTCTCAAATAGTGGGGCGAGTGCGATCCCTGGGGGGGGGGGGGCACGTGTGACCCTGGGGAACAGCCTTTTCTTTTTGGGTCAAACTATTATAAAGTGTCATTACGCATCCACTCCAGTAGGGGCAGTGGCGCTCTCATTGTTACTCCAGTGCAACATTTTACCACTTAAAGACAACAGGTTAGCCTCGCTCGGCAGCTCCCACTGTTCTGTCTATAGCCTCTGTTATTCAACATAACGGAAGCTATGTTTCCAACATGGAAACGTTTTCAACGGGGATGAAAAGAAAAGCAGAGAGAGACAAAGATAATGAGACAAAAGAAAGTCTCCCGAAAGCAAAGTGTTTTATATATTGTGCTCCTCAGTTAATGTTGCTTAACTGAATATAACTTAATATAACTTTGTAATTTCAGGCATTGATGCACTTTAAATCTTTTCAGTTTCAGACTTAAAACACCATTTAATACAGTTATTCTTTGTAAGTTTCACCATGTGGATAGTCGCGGTGGGGAGTGGGGGGGGGGGGGGGGGGGGAATGTTTTTTTTGTTGGGGGGGGGGGGTCTAACAGAAAAGAATTGACAAGCGCTGGTCTATGCTCTCGAGCGTGGGCGTCGCAGAGATAGCGCACCCCTGGTTTGAATCGGACCGCGCTGGTCCGTCGTTTAAAGTATCCGGCCTTGGTAGCGCTTCTGCAGCGCACCGCCTCGCCCCGGGGGTTCCTCGAGGTTCGGTACTTTGACCTCTTCTCTTTGCCGTATATACCGCCGCTTTGGCCCAGATCGTTCAATCGCATGGTTTCTCGTACCGCTGTTATGCTGATGATACGCAGCTCGATCTGTCGTTCCCACCTGATGACCGCACGGTCTCGGCACGCATCTCAGCACATCTCTCTGACGTATCAAAATGGATGAAAGCCCTCCGCCTCCAGCTGAATCTCGCAAAAACTCAACTGCTTGTCTTTCCGGCCAAACTGACCGTTCGCCACAATATCCGCATCCAAACAAAGGCGGCCAGAAACTTGGATGTCATGACTGATGACCGGCTGACCTTTAACAATCACGTTGCCTCTGTTTCTCGATCCCGTCGCTTCACGTTACTAAACGTAGGAAAGATCCCGCCTACCCGACGCGACGTGCTACCCGGCTCCCGGTGCAGTCTATGGTCATCTCCCGCCTTGACTATTGCGACGCGCTCCTTACTGGTCTCCCGGCCTGGACGGTAAAACCTTTACAAATGATCCACAACGCAGCAGCGCGTCTGGTCTTCAATCAGCCCAACAAATCTCACATCCCCCCCTCTGTTCATTGAACTCCACTGGTTACCTCTGGCTGACCGTATCAAAAGTCCCTGATGCTAGCCTACAAAGTGCTTAAGGGTACAGCTCCCATCTACTTGAATCCTCTTGCAAGGGCTTATGTCACAACTGGATCCCTCCGGTCATCAATGGACTGTCGTCTAGCAGAGCCTTCACCAGCTTAAGACCATCCAGACTGTTTGCATGTGTCGTTCCAAGATGGTGGAACCACCTACCAACCTACAACAACAGCAGAGTCCCTGTCTGTCTTCAAGAAACTCTCAACGACCCCCCCCCTCTTCAAAGAGCATCTCTTATCCTAACCCTAACCCGTACCTCCACCCCCCACAGCTCCTATCCTAGCCCTAACCCGTACCTCCACCCCCCACAGCTCCTATCCTAGCCCTAACCCGTACCTTTCCCCCCCACAACTCCTTCTGTAGTCCATCTACCTCTATCTCTATCTCACCACTGACTCTGATCAGTGTTTCTCCTCTCTATAGCTTATTGTCAGTGATGATAAATGTAATATTGTATCTACTCTGTAAGTCGCTTTGGATAAAAGCGTCTGCCAAATGCATAAACATAAACATATATACGTATGTACATACTTAAGTATGTAGGTATCTACTTGGATACCTAAGCACATACGTACATACCCAAGTACATAGGTACCTAAATATAATACATACATAAGTACAAAGGTACCTCAAGAAATACATACATACATACATACATACGCACACACACACACACACACACACACACACACACACACACACACACACACACACACACACACACACACACACATACATACATACATACATACATACATACATACATACATACATACATACATACATACATACATACACACACACACATACATACATACATAGCATTGCAGAATAATATACTTTAAATTAGTAATGGTGTTTTTGGAGCAAGGTGAGTTCTCTAACTGCTTTGGGACACATTCTCAACAATCTTAACTCTACTTTATTTCAACACGACCTCTTTGTTCACAACTTTAGTCCACATTCTACCACATTGACTTTCTACCTTTTTATTCACACTTTACTGTCAAGCTTTGATCCCAATTTAACCTCCTAATCGCTTCGTCCTGCCACGTTCACATTGAGCCGAGAAAACAATCGCCATCTTTTTCAATAGATCATTGATTCATTTTGCCATTTAACTTTAGATTCTTTTTCAGTCAATTACTTGCATTCATTTTTACACAATTTAAGCCACACAGGTTTGTCTTTTAATATGTCAAAGTAAAACATGACAAAAGAATCAACGTCCTTACCTTCTGCGGCTGGGGCCGGAGCTTCTGTTACAAAGACAAATGATTAAAGTCAATGGAACAATCATCTCGAAAGGTTACATATTCATATTACGCTTTCTCTTCTTATTCTCCATAAAACTCATCATTGACAGAGGATGACAGCACTATAAAAAGAATCGTTAAAGAAAATAAAAGAAAAGTTATTAGATTGAACTAGTTGAACATTTTTCTTAATGGTGTTTATGGCACACAATAATACATGTCACTTAATTAGAATAAACTATGTTCTGTCAAGCTGCCTGGTAGCCCCTCCTCCTCCTTTCCCATCAGCAGGGAGGCACCAGGTGGAACAAATCTCCCAGCAATTTGGGCGTGCCAGGTAAATCTGAAGGAAAAGACCAACAACTGCTCTGTGTTGAGACGGCTAAAATTCAGCTCCGACAGTGTGATTGTGCAAACGAGTCCTTCTACTCAAAAACTCTAAAAGACAACCGGTAAGCGCCTAAATGCCCTTGACTCTGGCTGGACTTTGACACCAGACAACTTTATTAAGATAAAGAATGGACTGTGGTTGGACTGCTGTGGGTTATTTGTGGGAAAAATCTTGGATGGTATGTGACAAATTGATTTAAAGAAATGATAGTTTAATAGCTGCATTTGTGTACAAGCACATTTTGTTTTCTTAACTTGTAGAAGATAACTTTAAAAGCTTTCAAACTGTAAAAGTTAAAAACTATAATTGGCTAAAATATTTAATTTAGTTAAAAACTTAATATTTAATCTATTATTTGGCTAAACAACTGTTCAAATTTTGGCTGAAATACAAGATTAACTTGGTTAAAAATTATAAATACCAGAGTTGAAAATATCAGTTGATTTGTTTGGATGTAATCTTAAGATAAAAACATGTATGACTAAAATTAATGTTTATTATAACATCTTTGGGTTAAAAAATACTGTGAAAGACAAAGTAAAAATATTGGTTAAAACATTATTTAAAAACATGTAAAAATAATTTGCCAATAACAAATATTGATTGAATTTAGTTGGCTAAAATCTATCAACTTAATTTGGCGAAAAAATCAGTTTACATTGATGTGTTTAAAAGATATATATTTGGTTTGAACATGGTGGGAAATATTTCATTTAAAAAGGGCTGAAATGCTTAAATTAATGTGTGATTTGGGATAATCTGAAATGATAAATTGATTTTGTGTGACCTTCTTTTTTTGAGGTTTTTCACCTGCCGACCGCCAACTTTCAATGAATAAAAATAATGAAAGACAATGAAATGGCTGTTCACTGAGTGAAATCCAGTTGGGAGAAGGAGGACTGTCCCTTTCAAGTGGGGAACTGCACAAAACAATCACAAATACTTGACAAACTACAACAAGCTGCTGAATGACAGTAAAAAATGACTTTCCAGAGAGCACACTCGTGTTTGACGGATTCATACAGACAGAAAAACACTACCTTCTTCTTCGGGTTCTTCGTGAAGGTCATGTGACATCGAGGTGGATTCCCATGAAACAGAAATCAGATCATCAGTTAATGTTACTCACAGTGACAAGTGGGCAGATATATCTCTTAATTATTTCTGTTAGTCTGAGCAAAAAGAGCATGTTCAACAGGTTGAAAGGGTCAAATTGCATTTATCTGTCCAACTAAGGAAATCCGGCCTCCCGCTCTCATTTTGAAATTCTTCTATTGCGTTTAACTCTTTCTTATTTTATATTTATACATTGTAGATAGATATGCATATGTGTTCCAGCTCGGTGATGCTAAACAGATGTTTCGAGTTAATCGTAAAATCTTGAAAACTTCCACAAAACAAGTTTCAGAAGTATGAGACGTTGATGGATATTTGCAGAGGGAGCCCGCTGACACCTGTTTGTCAGCCCGGACGTCGTAAATCCCTGACCATCGTTTGACCTCGGATTCAACAATAAATCTGTGAGGTTCTCATTGTTTCCACTTCTTCCAGATATGAAACATTGGACCATGTTTCTCAACATATAAAACAACTTAAATCCTCCATTTGAGTTATCTTAACCCACTCATAGGCATTTTTTATTTCTAAATGTTTTAGGAAATCAGTGTTTCCGACTAATGTTAAGGTAATATCCGTTAACTGAGGGTGTCATCTGAATGTGACAGAAGAAAAAGTGGTTACCTTCGACTGTGGAGGCGGGAGGCTCTGATGCAATGAGAGGAAACATCAACGCATTATTATTTTGAAAAACATTCAGTTTGAAATAAAAAAGAAAATGGAGCCATATAATGTTGGTAAGTCAAGATCTTGTTGGATAAACATGATACCATGGTAAGAAAAATAATCAGTCAAATTAAAAAACAAGTCTTGATATTTGAACATCTGAAATCATAAAAGATAACTGACAACTTTCAAACTGTAATAAAAAATGACTGTGGATGAAGGCATGTCTGAAAAGCATTTTCGCAGATTTCATTCATTTATTTATAATGGCTCAAGCAGTCCTACACACGAGTATTATAATATCAAATTAAACATTTAAGGTCTGTGGTCTTCTATTAGTCAGTAAAACACAGATGGAATCATACATAATAGCATGTAAATATTAAACAAGAGAATTACCTTCTACTTCAGCTTCCACTTCCTCTACTACAATAGGAACAAAACAAGAATTAATCAAAACACACACACACACACTGTGCATAAAAACACATCCCGTGAGGAGTGAATAAAGAATAAAAACGGGTTCAAAGAGAAAATAAGTTAAGAAAACCTTTACGTTTTAAGACTGTGCAAACAGCTTGCAGCTGGAATTTGCCTCTGCTATTTTCATGGGTTGAGCAGAAAATCAACACCAGACATGATGAACATGAACAAAGTTATAAACCTCAACCTGTGATTATATGAGCTCATCAATAGTTATGAGACTGTACACACAGGTGTGTGTATGTGTGTATGTATAGGCTATGCTGCTTATGATACATTAGCAAATAGCAATATGCTAAACATTGATTTGAAAGACTATAAATACAAATGCTATCAATGGACATAATAAACTGCTTTTCAAACATTAAATAGTTTAGTTGGAGACAATTGGAAAACCTAACTCTTGATTTTAAGTTGGACCAGACTCAATGCAATGCTAAAGCTAGCAAGCTAAGGCTAGCTGTGTCTGCTAGCTGTTAAGTGACCAGACGGGGAGATTGTAAAGCCTCTTAGAACCATTCAGAAATATTTTCGTTAATAAAAATGTTCACAATTTTAAGAAATATGTCTTTATTCAGGCTGTAGGTGTCTACAGAAATTGATCAACAATTTCGAGTAGATGATTCTATTAACTAAAAACAAGACTGGATTTCAATTTCACTGCCTCGGTTTAGTCAATGTCCACAGTTATTTTTTCACCATGTTAACAATACAAATATTGTTAGAGTTGTTTTAAAGTGCAACATTTTGCACAGTGTGTACGTCCTTTAGATCAGCTTTGACGGGGAGAATCAAACATTTGGAGATGAGCAGCTACTACAGAAGCCCAACTTTTCCATACAACATCTAATCATGTATAAATCAAAGTGTGCTTCTAAAAACGGAGCATTCAAAAACAGAGTCAAATACTAACTGACACCTAAACAAGAACTATCAGATTGGTACAGACGGGTGAGGTGTTGGTATTTTAAAAAAAAGAGCCAGTCAGAACGGGAAACACGGCGACGCTCGTGAGGCCGAAAAAGCCTTTACCTTCCCGTTTCTATCTCTGCCTGAGCAGACATAATCAGGTCAGCTACGTCTGGAAACAGAAGCTCAAAGTGACACGCTGCCAGCAAAAGAAGTACTCCCAAAGCCTTTACTTACCCTCCTCCCTGAAAAAGACACAAAAAGAAACGATGGAACAAACTTTTTGAGTCAAAATCGGCAGAATTTTTCTATTTAAAACGCGGTTAAAGTGTACTCACACCACCTCCTCCACTACTACTTCTTCATCAGCCATCTTGACTTAGTTACCTATTCACAGAAAGACAAATTTATTAAAAACAATCCAAACCGACAATGAATTCATCACATTTTGCACATTCAAATGAAGCTCTAATTTAGAGAAAATCACTCAGTTTAAATGACACAAATGGAAGCTCTCCAAACTCTCAGTTGTACAGCAAAGTGGAGCAGTTTACATTCAATTGATATTTTAATACTCTTCTTGCTGTGATTATTTGTCTACTCGCCTTTCCATATTTTAATCTTAGCGACTGAAATACTTCCCAGAAGCCCTTGGGGATTCTTCCCCTCAGACAGACAGATGCTTCGTATCTCTTGTCTCTTCTTCTTCTTTCAGAACTTTTATCATTTGTGCAAACAGCAAAATCAAAACCAAACAAAAGAAGCTGGGCTGTGTGCTGCCAGATTGAAAGAATAGTAGAAGCAGAAATGCTCCCGCCGCGGGCACGGCCGGCAGAGGCCCGGGGCTTTAGAGCCATCCAGGCCTAATCCGCAGCCATTTCCTCTTGGCGCTGATCGAGGCTGCAGGCGGCTGACTGGAATCTGAACGGGGCCCAGAACGCCGCGGCTGCAGGAAGTTTTTCTCGGGCTAAAGCCGTGCGCGCCGCACTGACTTTCACGCGTTCGATCCTAAACCATCTTCCAGGTACCGGGGGAGGCTTTGAAGTGTGACGCGGCCCAATCTTCACGCTCACAAACCCATTTCCAAGGTTCCCGGGCTGTTTTTGTCCAAAGCATTAGCTCCAGAATTCAACTTATTCACTCAGTCGAATGGACATTTACTATTTCTTTGGAGTAAAAATGTAGTCTGTTTGTTACGAGTAAATGAAGTAATTGTGTAAGACATCACCACTTGGCTTGGTTTAAACAAACCCACTCTAAATTCCTACCAAATACCAGAACACCAGGAATCCCACATTAAAAAAAACAGTCTGTATGCATGAAAAAAAGCCTTAAGGGGAAAATACAGCTCCAATAAAAGGAATTTAGTTTCTTCTATGCATTTGGTCAAATATGGCCTCTTAATGGAACATTTTCATTCTTCTATGCTCTCAGTTTGTCTTCATATTGTGAACAATCTGGGTCAAACGTTTGTATAGGAGACCGAGTTGTCCTTGATTCTGTAATGACCAAAATAGTTCAAAACCTTTAACCTGTTAGTGCACCACTTCCTCTATGGGAAGCTATGCTCACTATTGCCCCGTGTATTTTTAATGCTGTTAAATCACTCCTATATCTGTTGCTCACCTGTCCCTTTCAGACTATAAAAGCGCCATTTTGAATAATTAAAATCCCACAAACAAATGTTCAACGTATGACATGATGAATCACCCCGAAATAAGTAAGTAAAGGACCCCTCGGTGGAGTAAAAGGGACGGGGTTAAGGTCAAGGTAGAGAAATGGAAACCGACCAGTTTAGTGGAAACGTTTTGTTTTTTTGGCTTTCCGTGGGCTTATAAATCAGGAGATCATAAAAAACACAATGTCAGATGTGCTGTGGAGCGGGGGGGGGGGGGGGGGGGAACAGAGGTCTATTTTTAAGAATAATAGGGCGAGCTTTGGAACAGGTGTGGAGCCAGACAAAGGCTCTGGCTAACCTTGCTGCTGCTCCAGTAAATCAGCGAGGGGGACCCACATTCAGACGGGCTATTTCAGTCACCGCCGGTATAACGGGCCTACGCTGGTCCGGGGACATTTTTACAACAATGCCTCTCAGGGGGAGTCGGTTTGGACTTCAAAATGTACTCTTCATTACAGAATACCAGTCAAAGATTCATTTTTCGATCCAGTACGAGCACCGAATGGATGATGAAGAGTAAAATAAGTTCCCTCCTCATTTCTCCTGCAGTCCTGATCTGGTTTTCTTAGTCATTTCAAAGAGTCAGCTGCACTTTCCATCCCTCTATTCCACATTTGGAGCCCCTCCGACTACGGTTTCTGCCCAAAATCCATGCCACCGTATCCATTTTCCTCAACCTTTACCCTGTAATGCCAAACGTATCATATTTTGGATACATACGGTTTCTGAAATGTTTTGCGTCTGACTCCTTTTGCATAATTTAACTGTAAAAACTTTGCTCAAAATCCTATTGTACACAATCAGATACACCTGATAACAGGGGGCAGAAGAAAAATAAATAATAATAAGCAATAATAAAAAATAATCTTGACTTATCGCATAGTAATACATTCATATTAAAAATCAATCATTATTACAAATTTATTTTAGTTTTTTCTTTTTACATATTTTGTTAAAAGGCCAAATAAAGACTTAAAACAACAAAAAAAAAAGGATTTTTTTGTTTTGTTTTATTCTTGGATCAGGCTTTTAAGGGTTAACGGCCCTGCGTGGACACATCAAAACACCAACACAAAAAAAAATGTGCAAGATGAGATAAAATGACCAAAAAAAAACAACAACATCTGGTTGAGGAAAAGCTGGAAGCACTGAGCTGGAAACTCCAAGAATTCCCAGTGTGTGAGGGCTGTATCAGGCGTGTGTGTGCTGTGATGGATGCGGTCGGGGCCCGTTTGGCGGCGGCGGCGGCAGGAATGCTGCGGCCGCTGCCTTCAGCATTAGGCCGCATTAAGTCAAAGCCCCCGAGGCATGCCGTCAATACGCCGGCCTCAGGGGCCAGATTAGCACCTTATTCCCCACCGTAACCACCACTCAGACCCCAACGTCCGGAGAGGAGAAGCTGCAGAAAAGCTTTGAATCTCAGTTCCTTTTCTTGTTGGGAAAGGAGCTCGTTTTCCCAGCATGCATCGCGTGGCCTCGAACCAGCAAAGTGGCACAAAAAAAAAAAGCTCATACTTACTGGGACAGTGAGGTTAGTTGGGTTTTGGCGGCCTCAGGTCACCTCCCGGCTCCGTTTTTTATCCCCTGACGAAGAGACGGGATTAGCAGCAGGTTCTGCTCTTATTGTTCCACATGCAGACAAAGACACGCTTCGATTCCCCCCCTCTCCAACTAAAACCAACACTTAATACGGCCCCCGGTGGGTCATGTGACCGCATACCTTCGGCGTGACGGGGGTGGACAGTCGGTGCTATTGTTGGAGATGGACGGATGAGTTATACCTGGGGGGGGGAAATGGTGCCTTCAAGCGCTCGCCATAAACAGATACATACAACAGCAGGCAAACGTTTGGACACCCTTTTCCAAATATTTGGACACGGCGGACGTGTTTAAGCTTCGACAGGTGTGTAATTAGATAATTACACATGTACAGAAAGGTCATCCATACTCTTAGAGAATACCCATCTGAAAATAAATTTCAAGAGTGAAAAGCAAGAGTGACCAAATGGAAATGCATGACAACATTAAATCACACAAATGGAAAATTGTCAAGGAATTACAAATCAAAGTCTTAGCTCTATATCCTGAGTCTGGTTTGCTGTATCAGCAGTTTTATCAGCCATTTTGTTTGTGAGTTAGCGTTCAGTAAACGAACCGTTTCAATTCTTTGCTATTTTAACAGATTAAGCTAGCCAGAGCTAATTTGTCAGCTAGCCAAATTAGTTTTTTGCACACATTTATGTGCAGTAATGATTTAGACAAAGTCCATGCTGCAAATCCTTTTTATTTTCCTATGACTCTGACATATTTTGAACCTCAACAGGTCTGTTCTCAGTGTCAAGCAGGCTGAATATTTAGAAGGTTAGCATTGGTAGCCAGACTTTTAGCAAAACCTGGCATAAAGGTGAACATTATCATCTTTTGTTGGAATTGTTCATATTCATGTGGCCAGAGTTTGGATGAGTTTTCTAAAACTCTGAATCGTGCTACAGAGGACTCTGAGAACAAATGCAGAGGTGGAAACCGGCAGAAGTCGGCCCCTGAAGCCAAACATTTGAATGCAGAACACAACCTGGCACACACACACAGGAGAGCACGAGAGTCAAAGGAAAACACACGACGTGCGATACCTCAATGTCTTTATTTCTGTTGTTGAGTCAAGGGTACAATGTTGAAAACATTCCTCCGCTTGTAAATTATCGAGTACAAAAGAGAACATATATTGTGTTTTGCATAGGCTTAGCGCAACACAAACAAGTGCCTGGTTAAACATAGAAATAAGAATAAAAAAAACATTAAATGGACACAATTGTAGAAAAAAACAAAAAAAATTACAGCATTATGAAAGCGCTGCATTAAAAAAGACAAACGTCACATTAATTCACTCTTAAAAACATTTTGGTCAGGCTCCCCTGCTCTTTTCAGGAGCGATGGAATGTGATTGTCAGAAATGAGCAGTAACGCGGATCAATTTAATGCCCTGACAAACCGTTCGCCTTCTAATCGACGAGCTACCGACGCACACGCCACAAAGAAACGGGAGTGAAATCCTACTGTGGAAGCGGAGCTTTTTATGCACTGTTGTTTTAGATTTCATTGCAATCATAAGGCCAGAGGCTTTACATAGTGGTAAATATCCTTGCTGTGTTTCTATATGCAGATTTTCGCTGTATGCCCTCAATTTGACAAGTGAGAGTGCGTCCAAAAGCAAAAAATAAGAAGTTAGCGTGAAGGCCGAATACTAAAGATGGTCCGTTTGCTCACACTCTTCACGTTAGAAAACCGGTAGCTTTAAGCAGCAAAGGCACCTTGTGCATAAAAAGAGGAATGTCTGAAGCTCCAAAGGACAGAAAAAAGATAAACACACTTAAATAAAAAGACAAAGGATAATAAAAAGTCATGATTGCCGTCTGAATATCCGACGCTCCTATCACCTTCAAAATGAACTGCCCGTTGGTGAATACTTTTGGATACTAAAAAAAAACAAGTACAATGAACTTTTGTTATGAGTATACAGCTGTTATATATGCTAAAGTATGATAGGACATATTCAAAACATCACATGTGCTAACTTATTACTCAGACCATTGCTGCACTATTATTAAGACGTAATAAAAGTGAAATCAGCTAAATTCTAGAAGTGCTTATATTTCTATCCTGAACGGGTGAACGTTGAATAAAATAGCAACGTGTGAAGCTTGCGCCTTAAATATAAATAAAAAAAAAAAGAGATGGAAGATAATCTGTAAGAAGGAGGGAACTGATTTCAACCATCTTTTTGGAATGTGGAAACTTTAAATTGGTCCTCTTTGACGCGACAGGGAGCGTTAAATCGAAATTTGACCAGCTTCGTCTTCCCGGAGGGTTTTTTGTCTTTTTTTTTTTTAAACAAATGTCCAAATTTCACAGCATTATTATTATTTGCGTTTAGAGAGCAGAGCTCCCTGTCTGAAGGCACGCTACTTGGCAACATTAGGAAGATCTGCTGAAGCTGTTTCGGGACAGTCAACAGTCCTGTCGGCTCTGCCGTCTCGGGCCCGTCTGGTTTTTAAGAAAAAAAGTCAAAAGAAAAGAGTCTCGGTTTGTTGTGGTCCCCAGTTTTTTTGTTCTTCAAGACATTAGTGTCCCATTCCTGTTGAGAGACACAAAACAGGTCTATCAGAGGCTTCACTGACAGGCGGGCGCCGGTTAATGAGGGTCAGCAAACACCCCCGAGGTTTTACTGCCGTCTGCAGCTCAATCCACACACAGAGAGATAAGCTAGCACAAGAATTAAGCTAGTTTCAAAAAGTTTTTACCAGTCATTTATCATCCCGAATGAAATGCATTCACTGACCATCACTATTCTTAACCCTATAATGCCAAATGTATCATATTTGATCCGGTTTCTGAAGTCTTTTTGCATCATTCAGTGGTAAAAGCTTTGCTCAAACTCCTGTTGTACACATTCAGATATACCTGATAACAGCCAGTAGAAGACTACACCAAAATACATTTTTGACTTATTGCACGCTAATTTGATCAAAATAATTTCAGTTTCCTTTTTCTTCATATGTTGTTGAGGGGCCAAAGAAAGACTTCAGACTAAAAAAAATCAAATATTCTTCCTATTTCTCTTGGATCAGGCTTTACAGGGTTAAAACGGTCCACTATGCTGGACACCGGGGTATAGAATGTGAACACTGTGGGGCTGCTGACTTCTGTGTGGGTCCACTCGAGTGTCAAATGTGTGCGGCCGACCCCGGGTGAGAAATCCAAAATCTGAACAAATCCTCTGTCATCCTGAGACGGGGCTCTAATCTCCAACATCGCAGCATTAATGTGACAAACCGGCCTGGCAGGAGCCCCCCTTCATACACTCATGACGGGTTTGAGTGGCGTCTCGGGGGCTGTGGGGGCCGAACGGCGGCCATTACGCCGATACGCGCGGAATCCCTCAAGGCTACAGCGCCCATTCCTGCCTTATGGGGGGGGACAAAAGGGGAGCCGGACAGATTTTAAATAGTAAACAATGTACTGGCGGCATCCTAAATCGCCGCGGAGCCAAACGGGAAAAAGGCCAGCGTGGGATCATGTGCAGGGGCTACTTTTACCGAAAGGGCGGAACTCCGTAGTGGAGACTAAACCTGAACACGGGCGCCGAGTGGGAGGAGCTCCTCGCCGTTTCAGCTGATTTAGAGACATGCCTCTTCTCAGGCAGATGTTTGTTGAGCTCCTCAGGACCGGTCTGAGCTGCTGGATGTGGATGTGGCCGCTGATCATGACCCTCATACTGGCCATGTCTGAGAGGGCGCTGCTAGCTTAAACGGCGAGGACCCACTCAGGTTTTAGAGGAAACAGGAGCATGTGCACACAGAGGGATCTCAGTTCAGTCTCTACCAGGTGTCACCAGCAATGCTCAGCAAGTAAACAAATACCACTAACCCCCTTTCAGTGTTTTCTCTCCCTTAAAAAAGGAAATAAAACTAAAGTCCCCGTTCTCTGACCGCTGGGGCTTATTAGCAGCCCTGACTTCTGTGTTCATTTCAGACATTTGTGGTGTAAAAACTCACCATTGGCGACTGATTTGGCCTCTCCTCTGCCTGTCACCTGGAAGACGAGAACAGGAGGGTCACGGGGACAGAAATTAACAACCGAGTCAAACCCCCCCCCCCTCTTAAGAGCTCCCTCACTGGCCGGCGTCCTGCTAATTCTGCTCTTTCTGACATCACAGCTTAGCGGGGTGAGGTAGCTACCGGCTGCTAACCGCTAGCGTCAAGGCCTCTCTCTGTACGTCAGCACAGACCACCACACGGTGCCCCCCCCCCCCCCC
>JABUIW010000245.1:3943544-3977776 GCA_013363375.1 Menidia beryllina | reverse complement strand
CCCCCCCCCCCCCCCCCCCACTGCCGCTGGCCACAGGAGCACACCACAGACTGGGTAAGCGGGAACCAGGGCAGGAAAGGGCTCTGGAAAATAAGTCAACGCTGGGTATTTGAGTCCTCTAGACCCCGTTTTATTCTTTTTTGTATTTCTAAAGGAGGTTAAAGTGAGAGAACTTTGCTCTGTTCAGGTTCGAGAACTGTTTTGAAACAACCCGGCGAGGCTTCTTAGTTCTTCTTCTAGTTAACACCGAGCAGTGGCTCCATCAGGGCCGTAAAAAGGGAAGTGAAGCTGGGCGGAGAGCCGTGATTGGTGGAAGGAGAAGCGGTGAGGGAACAGCCATTTGTGAAAAGTGTGCAAAGCTGGAATTTGGGAATGCTCTTAAAGCTTTTTTTTTTTTTTACAACCAAACCTGGAATCTGGACTCTGCTGCATCGGCTTTAACAGGTTCAAACATTTTTAGAGTCAACTGGAAGCTTGTTGATATCATGAAAACTTTATTTTAGACTATAGATTTTAATCCCAAAAGTTATTGGCTGCTGCTTTTAACGGATGTTCCCTAAACCTCTGACATCTGTCACAGTATGAATTTCCCATTTAAAGCCAAAGCACCCGGTAAGGGATTATGATCAGAGCTAAAATAAGCTGTAGAGTCCGGCCAGAGCCGAGCGGGGGTGCAGCTGAGACGGGGCGGGCCGTGGGCAGCGTGGCAGCAGAGTGAGGCCATTCTGCAAAAAGCACTTTGAGACGTAGCTCCATCACCTTTACCTGTCCAGGCTTATTCCGGGTCAACTAGCTATGCGAGTTCTTTAAAACACAAACACAAGCGGTGGTTACTTCCACTGCAGCAACAGCAGGGTCCAAAAAACCTCCAAAAAATGTACTCTTGACTGCCATCCAGAGTAGTAGAACTCCTTAAGTACTGTACTTAAGAACCAAAATGCAGTATCTGTACTTTATTGGAGTAGATATTTTCCCTATATATTACTTTTACTCCACTACATATTTTTGATTATTTCAATACTTTTACTCCGATCGATTTTTCACGGGCTGAATTGTAACTCGTTACTGAAATGTAAACGTAATGATAGATAGCTCTGCCCGATTTTAGGAAGCTAGCTCCTCATTGGGCGATAGCCTATTTATAAAAAAAAAAAGCCTCCCGAAAGATTGTGTAATAATGGCCTAAAAAAATTCACACGTTTGAAATAATATAAACAATATCTATCAAACTTTTGACTGCCTTTTGTAAATATACACTGTACTTGTACTTATACTTTTACTTTCGATACTTGAGTAGCAATTTTTGAAACACTTCTACTTGCAAACTTAAGTACAAAAGAAACTGAGTACTTTTGTACTTCCACTTAAGAATGGTGTTGAAAGAACACTTCTACTTTTACTCAAGTAAATTTTTTGACATATTGGACTGGTTGAACTTCATCTGAATGGGCTCTAACGCTCGCTCGGCTTTTCCCTTACGGGGAAAAAACTGCTACTCAAATCCACCTGCTTTCCTCCGAAGGTTCAGGACAGGACAGGGCTGGGATCGGTGGAGCTACCTTTGTCGGAGTGACGCCTTTGTTTTCCCATAGACTCCTCTTGTTGGTGACATCGACGGGCTTCAGGTCCTGTCAGAACACAAAGGACAGGGACTGAGCGTTTCATCAGGGCTGCTCGGCATTTGGAAATCTGTTTGAGCAACACGGGGACAATGGTGGAGCACTTGAGATGAAGAGAGAGAACAACAGCAGAACAGACAGCTAAAGGAGGAGTGTTTGTCTAGGGGAAGTGGAATGAGCCAGAGCAACTCAATCACACTGAAAAGTACATTTTCAGAGAATAGAAACATTCCAAGAAAAGAAGGTTTCACTTGATTTATATTCTGTAGCTTTATTAACAGTAGAGTGGACATCCTTTCTGATGCAAACTGTTTTATAACAGGAGCATTAAACAGGCTGCAGAGCTCTACGTGTGACCACCAGGGGGCGCCACACAGATGTCGGCCTGACCTGCTTCTCTGCATCGTTTGAAAACGATTCCACCGATGCTCCTCTCCTGAGACATTCACGGACCTAAACTCATCTAAAACTGTGTGGGTGTGGCGGCCTGCTGTGACCAGTTCGGATTCAAATGAGAATAAAAGTCTGACATCACTCTGGTCCTCCAACTTCAAACCAGCAACTCCAGCCCAAAACTACAGTCACATCCCATGAAAGCTAGTCAAACTGGGAGATGGATGAGGCCTTATGGTGGTTAGGTGATAGCTAACATACCTTATCTGGGACTCTAACTAAATGTGCTGATTCTGAGGCTTAACGGGGTTGCCATGGTAATGACTTACCGCTGGCCTTCCTCCTGCCCCCTTGCTGCCCTCTGGGGTTTTGTTGAGCCAGTCGTTGATGCGGCCGGCTACGCCCGTTTTTATCACAGCTGCTTCCTGTTTGGACGGGATCAAAGGTCAGCCCGGCCTGGTTCCTAACGGCAACCGGAAAGAGCTCTTTCCTTTCTCTGCTTCTGTCTCCCGAGTCGGTGTTTTTTTTTTTTTTACCTTGAATGTGCTTCCAGCACTTCCAGGCGAGCCGAACACGTTGCCCTTCTCCCACATGCTCTTGATGTTTCGGACGTCGGTGACCAAGGGAAGGTCCACCGCTCCGGAGCGGGGGGATCGGGACTCCTTGTTCTCTCTCTGAGGAGGCAAAAATTAAGAAACAAATTCATTCAAAGTTACCCGTTTTATGAAAACTAATTGCCAAATTCCTGAAAATTCTTCATTATATCATTTTTTTCATTTAATTTATTTTGAAACATGATATGGTTTGACAATGTTTACATTGAATGCTTCATAAAAATGCATCATGTTTAAAAAAGGAGTAGGATGAAGCATAAGCTTATTAAGCCCTACCCCTCAGTTACATGTGTCAATTATTTACAGTAAGACAAACAGTATACCAACTTTTAATATATTACTCTTTTTTGTATTCATCATAAATACATTTCTTATATTCTTTTTTGAATTGCTGCATGCTTTTACATTGTTTAATGTTTTCAGGCAAGCTGTTCCAGATCATATCACTAATAGAATGCTCTAATATCCAGATAAACTGGGAAAAATGGACCGTCTGTGTCCACTGGATATCTAATACAATGTCTTCTCTCATGTATTCCAGCACAAACAGACTCAGGTCGAGCTTCTTCCCCAGAGCTGTGAAGGGAATCGCCCCCCTACACTCAAAATGAGGGGTGTTTCTGGGTGGATTCGACCTGGATTCGACAATGACTGATAAAAAAAAAAAGGGTTGGTTTTGACTTAAAAAACCAAAATCAAATCACAGAATTCCTCATAGCTGGCCGGTATTACACAAATGATAAATGTCATTAATTAAGACGGTGTTCATGACTCCGAGCCACACGTTTAAAACGGCTATAAAATCTGATTGAAAAGATAAATCTCTCATTAGCTCTTATTTAGTGACGTGGTTTGTGCTGCTGTCCAGTGTCCCGCTAATCAAATGTCTAAGAGGTGTAAAAAAAAATAAGCAGATGGTCATTTTGATGGTGTGCTGACCTGAGCAGCTGAGGTGTACTGCTCCAGACGGTTGTCTATCTTGGACACGACGGGAGAGTGAGACGCCTTCACTGCGCTGTTGGGCAGAATCGGCCAATTAGATGGTGTTAAAAATCATTCACAGGTCAGCATGAGCACGCTTAGGATCCTCTATATCGTTTAGCTGGACTGGACAGGTGAGTCAGTTGGAATAATGGTACAGAAAAAGGCCAAAATGTTGATTATTTTACCTTTTCTGTGCCGACTTGTTCAGAAACTCCGCTCTTTCTCCAATCTGTGGAGCAAAAATAAAAATATGGTCTTAAATATAACCTTTATGTTGAGCAAATTGAGATTTATAGACAAACGTGGAGGATTTGATAGGTGTTTTTTTGGGGTTCTTTTTCCTTTAATGGTGGCTAAAAATGTGGATTTGCCTGAACACACATGCAAACACACACACACGCACACACACACACAAACACACACGCATGCGTGTACACAAACATAAGAAAACACAGCAAGCGTTCTCCCATTTCTGCCGCCGGACTTTGGGAATCTCAAAGGACTGTTTATGATATATGACAGAAGGCTAAAAGAGGGGGCAGCACACGCATTCCTCCCATACACATAAAACGGACAAAAGAAAGCAGAAAAAAAAACGCTCCCTTACCCTTTTCTCTCTGAAAAGGGGACCTTTCGCTCAGCTGCGACTGAATGTGGGAGTTCCCAAAATACTCTCCGACAGGAAATTCCCCATTCTCAGGCGCATTTTAAAGAGCTGTAGCCATCCGAACGCAGTTACAGTAATCCTGTTAACCCTAATCGCTTTCCTGCATATCCCTGCTGCCTGTCCTTCATTTCGTTTCTGCCAGAGAACACTATTCTTTATCTAAAATACAGAGCAGGGTTATGCTGGCTTACTGCTGATAACACGAGGGCGAGCTTTAAGGACTCTGTGTTCCACAGGAGCTTATTCTTGGTAGCAAAACACATCTTTCTGTGTTTTATTGTAAATATGGAAGTCCTAAAAAAGCAGCTGCGCAATAGAAAACAGGAAGAAAAAAAAGGTACATTCTCAATCGCATGCATATTTTAAAAAATCTGAAATAGGCTTTTTGGCAGATGTCGCTGGAGCATGAAATTCACTCAGCACATAAATTGAGCAGGAAATTGTTCAATTTATGTGAGCAACACAAAAAAACAGATCTGTCTGCACTTGTGTAATTTCATGTGGAGCTGCAACGTGAAATAGATTAAAGCCATTTTTCACATGATGTCTACACTTATAGGCTGTTACATCCATATTGTGTGCTAACAAAAGAACATGACAAACAAGACAAAATTAAGATGATTTTTTCTTTCATTAACACTAAAAACACTAACACTAAAAATAATATGCAACAATCCCTCCCCCTTTATCGTCCTGGTTCTCTCAAACACAACATTTTCTGTCAATATTAGTTGGCACAAAAACTAGCTAACACAGCTTTGCATGGTTTGAGTGATATAAAAACTATACATCCTATTATTAAAATGAAATATTGGTTTGCTATGGATTAATAAGAAGTTAAAGAGAATAAATGCGTTAGAAGTTTATGGTTGCTACCTAAAGTTTTCACTAATGTATCTAAATGTGTCTAAGTGTTTAGCTTCTAAACTTAGCTAAATACAAGATTAGCTGGGTACATTTTTGCCATACATATTGTAATTTGCACATTAAGACAGTTGGAACTTGTTTCTAATATGCTTTTGCTTCTAATCTTATTGATCGCTTTTTAGTTTAACATTTAACAGGTTAAAATGTGTCTTTTGCAAGATGGTTAGCTTGTTAGCTTAACCAAATTACCATCTTCTGCAAACTTTCAGTTTCTCTACATACTTGTGGTCAAAAGCAGACCAGAAAACAAAAGAAGGGAGAGTTTCATAGATTATTGCAAGAATTATTGGAATGCTGGTTCATCCCCATTTTTCAGGATGACCCCTGGAGAGACCGGGACCAAAGTAATGTTGCTGGGATTTCAATAGAATATGCCACAAACATTATGACAAAAACACCCAATTATCTCTTGTTGTGACAGAATAATCCCATTATATGTGGAACTGGCACACACACAAACTGCAAAAAAAAAACAAAACACAGATCTTAAGCAGTGTAAAAGCACACAGAACACCGCAGACACACCCGTGCACAGCGGTACCTACAGTGAACATGATGACAAAGTAAAGCTTTGTCTGCAAGGCCAGTGGAGAGGCGTGCAAAATGAATTTGAAAAGGACTGTTAAAAAAAAAAGAAAAAGAAAAGACAACAATCAAACAAATTTGTGCTTTTTTGGTCTGATTAGTGCTCACTATCAGAGTCAACCCCTCAGCCTGGAGTGTCACTGGGACGGGCCAAATGGATATCACAGCTAACTGTCACTAATTAGATTTTCTCCACTGGCTGAAAATCCCCCTCGATTTTCAGTGTGTGGGAGTTGCCTTTTGGCAAGACTGGAAACATTTATTCACATTTGAGCTGATTAAACGTTCCTTCGCTGTGACAAACATTTATCTCTGTATAAGCAGGACGGGGTGGGTAGATGTTGCTCCTTTAATGTGTGTGTGTGTGGAAAACGCAGGACATGTCAGCAAGAAGTTTAGAGTGAAGTCAAAGAAATTAAAGATATTTTTCACATCCCTCGCAGCTCATCAAGCCTCTCTGCATTTACGAGTGCTCCTTCCTCCCAGTCAGATAACACTTCATGCAGCGGGCTGAAGGAGGTGGGAGGTGCACATGTGGGTCATCTAGCACTTAATCTCTCCAAATGTTCTTAATGTTTAGTTGAAGCTTACTGCTCTTTGAGATGAGAGGGATTTCAGGTTTACAGGAAGGTTATTATTTTGACTCCATTTTGTCGACTACCATGTGAGACGTTAAGAAAATACGGTAAAAAACCAAACAAACTAAGACACACAAAGCAGGTTTCGGTACGTCATTACCCAATCACATTATTCTGTTATAGGAGGTTAAGCTCAAAATGGGCTATTTTGTAGTTTTACATCAAAATCCGTGTGTTTGGACGTGTTTTTCAAACACGACTACATCCAGAAACTACCACCGACTCATTAGAGAAAAGCTTATCACTACAATAACGCAACACAGGGGTGTGTGTTGGACTCGTTTTCAGCGAGCACGACTTTCTAAGCCGTCTCATTTATGATTTAATGGATCGCAGTTGTCAGCCCAGAGCGCCGCTCAGATTTAGATGCGAGCCGCCTTGCAGAAAGCAAAATTGATCAGTCTCGTTTCCACATCGTTAGCAAAATAAAACCTGAAATATACCTGATGCCGGAGAATGACTTCATCTGATTTCCACCGAGTCAGAAATGTGTCAGAGAGGAGCATTTGCTTATTTTGTGTTATGTGGATAGGTCAAACAACACCAAGAGAGAAGCTGAAGGAGGGGTTTGTCAGAGGGGAGACCTACTGTCTCAGAGTGGGAAAACTCTTGTCTTTCAGAGATGGAAAGCTTGGCAGGGAGACAAACGAAGTTGGACGGAGGGTTGGAGGTGAGAGGTCGAGAGGGGGGACTCGCCTTCAGACTGGAGCCTCTGGGGCTGACACACTTGAAGGGTTTGTCCTCGCCGTCCACGGTGTCGTCCACCTTCTGCCTCTTCTCGGCCGCCTCTGCTCTCCTCCTTTCGATCTCCTCCTTCATCTTCCTCTTCTCCTCCTGCCAAAACAAATCAGGTTAATGTTGACCTGTAGAGGCACAGCGTGTCCGGTATTCTTCTTAAATCTGTGTTTTCCTTTTTTTTTTCTTTATAAAACAAAAAAAAACAATAACAACTAAGCTGCATTTGAGTGATACTTTTCTTTCCAACTAAAAACCAACCCCAACTGATTCAGCTTAGCAGCCATTGCCATTGTCTTTGTTTACAGCTTTCCCCTGCCTTTAAACCCCAGAACCCAGACGTCCGTGTGTGCGGCGTTTGTGCTGTATTCAGACGAGGGCTGGTGCTTGGCAGTGCATCAGCCCTCTCCAGCTTCCTTGTCTTGATTAATTAGTCTTTCTGTATCTCTGGGCCATCTTTTAATTACAAAGCAAAAGGCCTCATTAACATCACACTGGAGCAGAGGAGCCGGGGCCGACAGCGAGCCGCTCGGGGCGGGAAAACCTCGCGTTTCGGTCCAGGACGGGACCTGATTCTGGCTAAGGCCTCAGGGGTTAAAGGTCACCTCCTCTCGGGCTTTTCTCTCCGCGTCCTCCCGCTTCTTCTGCCGCTCCTCCTCCTCCAGCACCTTCCTCCTCTCCTCCCGCTTCCTCTTCAGCTCCTCCAGCTCGGCCTCGGCCTCCTGCTGCTTCTGCCTCATGCGCTCGAACTCCTCGCTCTCGGCGTCGTCGCGGCGACGCTTCAGCTCCTCCAGCTTGCGCTCGGCCTCCAGGCGGGCGTCCTCGTCCTGCTCGTCGCCGGCGGACGCCTCCGGGGAGCGCATGCTGCCGCGGCTGCACACACACACGCACACACACACACACACACACAGACACACAGACAGGGGCTAGTTAGCGTTTGACATCTGATCCCGACTGAATATTTAAACGCACCTGAATTTCTCTGACGGGGAAAAACACGAGGACAAATCACGTCTCCGGGGGTTACGTTACAGCTCCGCTCAGGTGACGGGCCCAGCCTTTATTCAGTCTCCCTGTGCTCATCTTTGTCACTAAGGCTAAGCACCAAATCCCACTGCGTCTATCAGGTGGACTAATTTCTCCACAATGTTTAGAAATCTTGCATAAAAAAAACGGATTCAGATTGAATCTACATCTTCTACACCCACCGTGCACCAGTGATCATTTGGTTGTTATGTAGTTAGCTCTTTGTGCCAAGAATATCAAGTTACTACAGTACTTTTCCACAGGTGATCAAGCACTGAGCTGTGATCGATCTGCATACTGGTCTTAATGCCCACAAATCGCTCCATGAAGCTACTAAAGGGGATTTGACCAGCGCCTTTTTAGAAAAAATGTTTTATAGAAGTAAGCATTTATGTGATGCTTTCAGAATGAGCATCAGACACTGATTGGTTAAAAGATGGTAATGTAATGAATGTTTCACAGACCAACCGTATTAGAGATTTTTCTTTAAGTTTTCGTGCACTTTTTAAAAAGCAGAATCAGATTTAGGGTTAGTGGGCTCTGACTATTCCCTGCTGGGCAGAGAGGAGGTGGTGGTGCGGTTGTTTCTCTGTACCTGAGGGTCCTCTCAGGTTTCCTGTGCTGTTTGGGAGCCGCGTCCTCGTGCAGCCCGCCGTTGTGCTTCCTCTGGTCCTCTCTGGCCCCGCCCCTCTCCT
This sequence comes from Menidia beryllina, assembly GCA_013363375.1. NCBI lineage: Eukaryota > Metazoa > Chordata > Actinopteri > Atheriniformes > Atherinopsidae > Menidia > Menidia beryllina. Next base: position 3,968,893 of record JABUIW010000245.1, on the reverse strand, counting down.
GCAAGCGCACGCAAACACAGACGGCGGTGAGGAACGCGGGACTGGGTCGGTTCTTTTACAGCCCGGGAGAAGCAATTTAACCAAAAAAGGACAAATCACATCTCTCTGGGTCCACTTTGGACTGTTGGATTCTTTTCATTTAAGAATATCCCAGAGCCATTCTTATCAATGGGGACAACACAAAACAAGAGTGAGGTGCTCTGTGTGACAGCTAAGTCGTATTCAGATCTTCTAGAGGAGGAATCCTCTCCGTCCTGCAAGTTTTGGCTGCTCCCTTCAGTCTAAATCAGGTGGGGATCAGATGGAAAACGCCTAAAACCTGCAGGACGGCGGCCCTCGAGGACCAGAGAGTCCCTGATTTAGAGTTAATAAAAAATAAATACTGCCGATAACAAGCAATCAGCTTGTTTCCGTACAACCACGATTCCAATTAAGTTAATAAAAACAGAAGTCAGTGATTTTCCAGTCTGATTAAAACACCTGTCTAACTTCAGCATTTGAAATTGTTCTCAACTCTAACTTGGTTTAGAAGACGTGTAAATCGTTGCATTCTGTTTTTATTTAGAATTCACACTTTAAAAAAACAAAACAAAAACACAATCGGGGTTGTATAGAAGAGGCACAGACTGATGGCTCTTTCAGACAGTGGAGGCAGTGAGACGTGACCCGCCGGGGGGGGTGGAGGACATGCAGGCAGACAGCGTGACCACTCTGTGCACCACAACCTCTCAGAAAAATCCGACAACGGCTCAGTTAGCGTCACTCTGTAAGTGGTGCGAGCTAACGGGTAACTTCAGCGTCTGGCTGGGCAGGACCGGAGCTGAAAGGAGGGCTCGTGGAGGGAGTGGGGGGGGGGGGGGTTGGTCCTCTAAGTGTGGGGAAATGTCCCCCTCTCTGCATCGAGACACTGAAGTTACCCGGAGAATTTCTGTGCTGTGCATCACACCTCTACTGAAACTCTTACCGCGTGTCTGATACCTCATTATCCTCTGAGTGCAGTATCTCAGATACCTCAAAGTCCTCTTCTGTGCAATTTCCTAGTAACATAGGCTCGTTCTCTGTCGAATTAGCTACATAATCATCCTCAGGTACCTCTTCAGCCTCGCCTGACGCTACCGCGTCCCCCTCAGCCTCTGAATTTGCTGACTTGTCCTGATTTGACCTCTCACTGACTACCGAATGCGTTTCCTCTTCGACGAGGCCCTATGAAAAAGGATTATAGCAGCTCTTTGAAAAACAGCCTGCGACGCTGATCGTCTGGGATCAGAGCGAGCGTACCTGGTTTTGCGTAACGGGCTCTTCAGCTGACGCCTGCGGAAACAAGCGTCACAGTTGCAGCGAGTCACAAAAGAACAACAAGAGAAGAGCGAACCCTTATCGCACTCACCTGTTCTCTCAAGTTAGACCTCCTCAGTTTGTCCTCCACCACTTCAACTTTCTCCTCCTCCTCCTCTTCCTCTCCTCCTTCAGGAGCAGCCTCCTCTTCCTCCTCCTCTCTGGGCTCCTCCGGCTCCTTCTCCTCTCTCCTGGAGCTGTGGCCGGCCATCTTGTCCTCCTCGTCCTCGTTGTCGCGGTGACGCCCCCGGCGCCAGGAGGGCCTCTCCTCCTCCGTGCTGTTCTTCTCCAGGGCGTCCTCGGCCGGGTCCAGCTGCCTCTGCCGGTCCAGGGCCTCCTTCATGCGCCTCTGCCGCCGCTCCTCGCGCTTGGCCATGCGCTCCAGCAGGGCCTGCTCCTCCTCGTCGCCCCCCCCGCCGCCGCTCACAGACACGCTCTCCGTCACGCTGGGAGGGAGGCCAGAAACAAACACTTCATTGTGCGCCCCATATTAACTCATTGGCTGCCAAAGACGTCTATAGATGTCAATTCAAATCCAACCGTTGACTGCCAAAGACGTCTATAGACGTCTTTTATGTTTTTCAACGAGAGTGGCTTGGGGGACGATCCGCTAAAGCTTGTCCGTAAATATCAGGCTTCTAGATAAAGTATGTAGTAACAAATTGACCCTCTAGGGGGCAGTGCCACTTTTGATGGGAGATGAGCATAGACTGTAGGCAAATAAGAAAAACGTAAAGGTTCGCTATGCGAGAACATGTCGCCGGTGAGACGCAAGTCGAGGAAGAACGGAATAAGGTAGAAACAATTGTTTTTTCCTGATGAAAGAAGAGAGTCTACTCTTTCTTTTGGTGTGTTTGGTGTTTACATAGTCATAGCACAAACTATTCTGTGGCTCTTGAAAAATCAGTCAAAATGCTCAAAAAACTCTGGCAGTATGGGACTCTCTGTTCTGAAAATGGCTGGCAGTCAATGAGTTAATAATAAGGAAGTGCTGGGGTCAAATGAGACGTCAGCTGTTAGGACAACGTGGGCAGAGGAAGTGGAAGGATGATGTCATCGCCACGGAAACGCTCCTCTCAGAGGCTCGTCTGTAATGGAGGTTAGCTGAGAAACATCTGCTACACTGTCAGCTACACAAAGAGTGAGAATAACTCTGATTTAAAGGTGAAGACGTGCAGGGATCCATTGTGCTGGGATCTGCGTACCAGGATGTTCAAGCCCAGATCACATTGTGTTGTTCATTGTCTCAGACTGACAATCCAACACCTCAAACCAGCATGACTCAAACTGGTCTGGCAAATATTATCCTTCCCTCCACACAACCGACAATGGCCAGCGAGCGCCGGGTCCCGTCACCTAGTCGTACAATCCCGCCGTTGTTCAGCAGACCCGGGACCCAGAGTCCCGAGCTCATGGTCCCCCTCACAAAGCAGCATCTGTTGGGCTGGATGTCACCTCAACCCACAACTTCCACTACAGCCCAGGAATTCACCTCTCACCCTCCAACTGCTAAGAGATGGATTCTTGGTGTCTTTGTTAGTGTGTCTCTGCTCTAGAGGAGATTGTAAAGGAAACAGGCCTGTTTTTTGTTAGCTTGACAGAATGAGATTTTCTAGCGTTTGATATTTGTATCAGAAGTGGACTGGTACGTGCACTGCATGGAGGTTGTTAGACAGATGGTGCAGTGCGCTAATTTATCAAGACGTTCTAGCAAGCCAACTGGATTCAAAAGGTCAAACAATTTTCAATTAATTCAGTATCAGCTTTACAAACCAGACTAACACCAACAGTGTTAGAGTTCACCTCTGTGCCCGATTTCTGACTATGTTTGAGGATACATTGTTTAAAAAAAAGAATATCTGCTTTAACGTCTAAAAAAAAAAACTGTGTGCCTTGGCAAAATGGAACAAAAATAACATTCTTAGCCATGGTAACCGAGGCAAATCAGGTTTTTTGCTGCCTGAAAGAAGTCCTCAAATAAGCTGCAATATATTCTCTCAATGTGAAAGGATTTTGGAGGTATTCTTCTGAGGCTGCCTGACATTAAACCCGGTCACAACTGAATATCAAACTGGTATTTCAGGCTGCATATTAAGATAACATGCAACGTCCGTCATCATTTTGTGGATTATATGACTGATATTACCTAATTTCCCTTTAGGGATAAATAAATTATTCAATTTCTTTAACCCTTTAAAATCTGATCCAAGAATAAAACAAAACAGAAAATTACTTTTTTTTTGGTTTGAATTCCTTATTTGGCCTTTTAACAAAATAAAACAGAAATACGTTTTTGATATTAATAACTTATTACTATGCGATAAGTCCAGATTATTTTTGTGTAGTCTTTTGCCCCCTGTTATCAGGTATTTCTGATCGAGTACAAGAGGATTTTGAGCAAAGTTTTTACCATTAAATGATGCAAAAGGTGTCAGACACAAAACATTACAGAAACCGTATGAATCAAAATGATACATTTGGCATTAAAGGGTTAAGGTTAAGGAAAATGGAAACGGCGGCATGGATTTTGGGGCAGAAACCGTAGTCGGAGGGGCTGCAAATGTGGAATAGAGGGATGGAAAGTGCAGCTCACTCTTAGAAATGACTTAGAAAGCAGAATGACGCAAAAACATTTCAGAAACCGCATGTATCAAATATGATACATTTGACATTACAGGGTTAATATGTACAGTAGGTATATTATAATAATATTCTGGCGGATAAAAAAGGGGATAAGTTGACTTCTACACTTGTATCTGAAATGTTCTTCATATTAACATTAGTCATTTTGACACTGGGGTCCAGGTTGAGGCCTGTGCAGCCCTCCTGGTTGTGTACTCTTTTTTCCTGATGTGCTTTTGGTCAGACCTGTGGCTGTTGGTCAGCACCAGGCTGTCCGGCTGCTCCTCGCTCTCCCGCCCCCTCAGCCTCTCCTGGCGAGCCCGGCGCCTCCTTTCGCGGGCCGCCTCCTCTTCATCATCATCGAGCCGTGCCATCCTGAAATAGACAAAAATAGACTTTTTTTCCTCCCCTCTCTCTCCTTTCTTTCCATCCTCAATTAACCCTCCGAGTTAGAAACTTCAAAGTGAATGATTCTTTAAATTGGACTGTAATCAGCACAGTGACCAAAGCTGATGGATTTCTTCAGGTTCCCCCCCCCCCCCCCCCCCTCTTCTTATCAGGCCGACCTGTCAGCTGTGCAACAACCAATACTTCTTATCGCTGCAGTTTTCACAAGCTGATAAAGACTCCGTCTGCACACCTGCTTTGGCTGAGGATAAGAGAGTCGTGGGGGGAAAAAAAGAGTGCTCCGGTCCAAGTTCAAGGCAAAACTTTAGCTGCAGAGTACCTCTAAAAAATTCAGTTTTCATCTTAAGCTAGCAGACTGAAGTAAAAGTGATGTTTAGGGGAAGGCAGCCCGTTTAGGGGACAGACACGAGTGCTGCGTTGATCCGTCCCGTTTTGGATAAGACAGCGTGTCGCGTTATTTAAAAAGATGGGCTTAAGAAAGCCGAAAAGGGAGCAAATGGGCTTGTACCTTAAAAAATCTCATTGCGATGCATTACTGGTGAAGCGTAGGGCAGATGGAACAAGGCCACGGCCGCTCGTGTTCACACCGGGAGTAAACATACAGTTTTTTTGCATTAGACGTAAAGACAGTAACTTTAATGGGGATGTATTGTAGCAAAAATAAAAAAGGGGCAAAGATCTATGAACCGTGGCAGAACAAACTCCGGAGCAGGCCCACGGTGGATTATGAATATATTCATCTGGAGCAGCGTTTTACGCCGAGCGTGCAGCTGCGAGACATCAGAAATGACTCCGGCCGGCTGGAAAGCTTCTGTATCTTTATGCGCTTAAATTTGATTGAAAGCAACAAGTTCGGGCCTTTCTCAGCGTCGGCCTGGGGAATGCAGGAAGCTGGGAACAAGGGGGAAAAATCTGCAGCTTTTGGGAGCAGACTACACCCAAAAGCGAAAGAAATATCACCCTGAAATGCAGTTTACGCACAATAAAATCCTGATGTCTAACTTGCTTCCCCCCAAAACCACCAAATCCCCTCCCCGAGCTTCGCGTTTTCGGCCACCTGACATGTATGCAGCTCCATGCTTCATCCGCACCCCCCCCCCCGGCTGACCTGTGCACTCCCACCGCTAACCACATGCCTAGCTAGCTCGGATCACAGCGGCCTTTGAGGTTAGCCACCCGAGCGTGCCGCTGCATGTTAATTGCAACATGTGTGGGGAGCCGGGCTGTAGCCGCTCTGGTTTATGGGAGCTTTAACAGCTTGTGAACAACAGTTTCCCCTTTGTTTCTTTGCTCCCCGACGCCGCGCTGCTCGTGCAGATGAGAGATGTCGACGCCTGACCCGAACCGGTGGGATGGGGACGTCAATGGAGACGGGCCTTCGAACAGGAGCCTCCACAGTGCAGACAAGTGTGGGTTTAGGAAACTAGCATTAGCATAACAAGAAGCCAAGAAAGCTGCTACAACTGTGAGGCTACTGAGGCCAACATGCTTTAGTTTGTGACCATCATCAGGTTCTCCAAGCTATTGGAAAATGCAGAATAAAGTCGAAATATAAAATCGTTGCTATTTATACTGCTTTTTCGTAAATTGGCCCATTCACTTTGTGCTAAAGGTTCATTAAAGGAAGCCAGTTTGCATGCAGTAATCATTTCTTTTTATATCCGTGTTGCTAGGAGGACGATTAAGATGTGATCCGTCTATACTGAGACGATAGAGCAGCTCAGAAAATCAGAAGATGAACCAGACAGATAGCTTGTTGAAAGCAATAGACGGTGAAAAGGACACCGTCTCCAATATATTAGCCGTGGAACTCTTAAGATTAACTCAATTCAAAGTGAAGAGAACTACCAAAGGAGGCTTAAACCCACTTTGTTGGATGGGTTGAAGTTTGTGGTTAAACATTTGCCGTGTTGCTCAACCGGTTATTAAATTACCAGGCTCATTATCCCTTAAATCACCGTAGATCTTCTTCTCTGAATGAAAGTGATCAGTTAAGCATCTATTAGCTTGTACGTAATGATGGTGAATGTAGCTTTAACTGAGCTGGTTTTGTGTGCTCGGCTGTTAGGAATTTGTCCCAGTTTGGTGGACGATGCGTTTATTGATCGGGAGGCTGCAGGTGTGCAACGCATGGTCAAAAGCTACAAAGTTCAAGGACGTAAATGCATCCATAAATCTTTTCTCCGTCATGTTCTCAAATCCAGCGACGCGGCAGAAGCCAACATGTGGAGGCACTTTGCTGTCCGTCCAGGGCTCAGCAGCTGTCTGCTCCGGAGCACTCAGGTGTGCTCAAACACAATATCCACTGGTGGAAAATATACAAGGAAGTAGCAACTTTTCCCAGGAGTGGACGTCCCAGAAAGTTCACGCTGTTCCAGGATCAGGTAAAACAAACAGAGTGAGCTAAATCAGACTCCAGGAAACTATTAACACTCACATTCTAAAGTAGTTTTTTGGTTGTTTTTTTTTACAGTGTAATTATAAAAAACCACTGAATAGGTTTTTAACTTCTGATGATTTGGGCTCCTGCAGCCATCATGAACCAACGTTAATTTTTTTCAAAAGTGAAAGGCCTGCTTTAGAACAGATGATTTGCCCGTTATGTCCCGACATGTAAAATCTTGGACTTTTAAGAGTGAACCTGTCAGAAAAACCTTTACCCCGAGGAAAGCAATTCTATACGGCGCCCTGCCCCGTGAAATGAGAAATCTTCTCACCGTATTGTCAGTTTGGCTTATTTCTAGCCGCCAATAAGCAAAGAATTAAGACCATGTCAAATAAAATGGTATTTACAGTTCGTTTAAACGTGCGTGACGCCCGTTCAGACCAGGAAAAGCTGCATGTGAGCCTCGGAATACCATCAACGTCCGCCGAGTACATTAACCCTTACTTAGAACGCCGTAGCAACACAATGTTTATGCTCTTAAAAAAAGCTCCCACAAGAGTTGATCCATCCCCAGAAATGGCACCGAATGTCATGAGAAAGAGGGAGCGGCTAAAAATGGAACAAAAGAGCCCTCGGTGGCTGCAGCGACAGTCTCAGGGTTAAAGATTCCCCGGTAGGAGAGGCGAACAAACTCCTAAAAGCTGAATTAGCATTCCTGTCAATCACAGCCCTAGTTGGAGACGCACACATAACCAAAGCCCTGATTTAATATCCCCCTTCCTTACCTAGGCCCCAAACTCTATCAGCATACTGACAGAAATATGGGCCGGGGTGGGAGCTGTGGGGGGAGGAGAGCAAGTGAAATGGAGAGTAGGGATATAAAAAAAAAAAGAAAAAGAAAGAAGAGAGAAGCGGGAAATGAAAAACGGGAAGGGAAAGGGCGTGCACAATAATGGAAAAAGGAGTAATCTGCAGATTTGATCAAAATCAACTTTTCCTGTGTAAAATGATGCGTGGTCGCGGTAAGACGCCGCCGGTGTGTGTGTTTGTGTGTGTGTGTGTGTGAGTGTGTGTGTGTGTGTGCAACAGATGCCCAGCTCCAGCGTGGCCGGTAATGGCGGCAGGTAATGTGCACATTCAGCCTTACATGTGGCGACCGTGCCCGATATTACAGTAACGGCCATTTTGAATAGGACTCGGCGTTAGGAAAACGATCCGTCTGCACACAAAAAGGAGCCCGTTAGGAAGAAATATGCGCAAATATTAGCTTTACTGCGAAATATCTCAAATGTCAGAGAAAACAATTTGGGAAAAGCCCATGAGAAAAGACTTCTTCACCCCTCCGCGGCGAGAGAGGGACAGAGGGTCGGGGAGGGAGGGGGGAGGGACATGAAGGGGAAGGCTGGAGGAGAAGGGGGAGAAAAGGCTGTGGTAAGAAGAGGGGGGGGGGGGGGGGGGGGGGGGGCAGGGAGGGGGCTTGGACTGTGCTGTCAGAAATGCTGACCCATTCCCACGCTGGCCTCTCTGGACTATTTCCCTTCCTACCGCCGCCCCACAGGACCACAACTTACCCTGTCTGCCCCCCCCCCCCCCCCCCCCCCCTCTGCTCTTCACTGGGCCCGATCCAAGGATACACATGTGTTTGCTGAGATACAAATTCCCCCAGACTGCATTCATGCTAGCTCAGATGACTGACTCAATTGTTTCTTTTCAATCAACTCAGTGCAATATTCATTGATGTTTCTTTTGTAATAACTCTGTGCAATAATATGTATATACAGTGGGGGAAATAAGTATTTGACCCCTTGCTGATTTTGCAAGTTTGCCCACTTACAAAGAATGCAACGATCTATAACTTTAATTATATGTACATTCTAACAGTGAAAGACAGAATCCCAAAGAAAATTCCAGAAAATCACATCATATGAATTTATAAAAATTGATAACCATCTGATGAGGAAAAATAAGCATTTTTTGTAAGTGGGCGAACCTGCAAAATCAGCAAGGGGTCAAGTACTTATTTCCCCCACTGTATGCTAGCTCAGATGACTGACTCAATTGTTTCTTTTTGCATCAACTCAGTGCAATATTCATTGATGTTCCTTTTGTAATAACTCTGTGCAATAATATGTATATATATGCTTTTACCCTGTATATATCTAGCTCTTAGTTACAGAAAACATAATTATTAAGTAGGAATAAGGTCTTAGCTCTTTCACATTAGCCAAGTAATTGACATTTCGTTGTCAAGATTCACCTCGTGTTTTTTGTACAATGACAATAAAGGAAGTCAAAGTCTAAATCTAAGTGAGATGTGTAGCATGCTAGGCTAAATGCTGGCACACCGGGCTGCCCTTAAAGGCCCCCGAATCCCCCTCCGCCCCGTCAAAACTAAAGCTTTATGATGCAGGACCGGGTCGTGTTTGGAGGGGCCGTTCACCCGGGGCGGGGAACGTTTGACACGGCTCATTCGCGGAGGATGGGTGTTATTTCCTCATCGCGTCCGGGTCTGGTGAAGCGGAGGGCCAGTACACGGGCAGGGAATGGACAGGAAGGGTAGGAATAGGGCAGCGGAGGGGGAGAAAGTGAGAACGCGCATTCAAATAGACGAAGGAGGAAGAGACGGATGCAAATGCAGGGAGAAAAAGCCAGCGGCTGAGGAGAGGAGAAGGTTGTAGGGAATAAGGGGCCGAGGATTTATGAGGAATGAGATGGGAGAAGTTTCTAGCCACAGAGAAAATGTGCAGACAAGGAGAAGAAACTAAAAAAAAAGGAAAAAAGATATAATACAGATGGATTAAGAGAAGGAAACTTAAGAAAATAAAAAAAAGGGGGCCGGGAATCCAAAATAAACTATGTCCCTAAAGGGATATTAAGATCAAAGCTATTAAAATAAACCTTAAAGCAGCAGAAATGAAACTGTTCCAAAAAGTGAAAAACACACAAAAACACAACTTTTGTCATTCCTTTCTCCAAATCAAGCTCACACACACACACACCAAGATAGTGCCGTCATAGATCATTATATCCCAGCATTTACATCAGTTTAGACCCAAGCTAGCCTAACTGCTACTAGCCTAGCTGCTAATAGCCTCTGCTAGTGGGCTAGTTAGCTAGTTACAGTCAGTCCACAGAAATAAAACCCAAAACAAACAAACTCAAAGGGCATTTATCACCCCCAACTTTGTGGAGCCAGATAGATTTGGGTATCATTTTGAAATTTGCACACTTTTGTGTACAATAAGTTAAAGACAGGGGTCCAAATAAAACATTTTGGAGCTAGAACCATAGCCTGACTCAATTCTGCTTGAAATGTACCGACGCAGAAAAAGGAAAGTGAAGCAGATGACTGAATCGACTGGGAAAATTCCTTGTGCTCTCCTCTCTTAGGGCTCATTCCTGAGTTTCAGAGCAGGAAAACACACAACAGCACTGCTGAGCACCACTGTGGGAGAAAGACTCGGGCAGAAAACTATTTGGCCCAGTTTGGCCTCATTGAATACAAATAAAAGTTAATTGAAGCTTGTCCACATATATGTGACAGCGTTTCCCTTAAAACTAGTAGCGAGGGGCACAGTGAAGGGGGCCCGACTGACCTGAAACGCACAAATACATACCGAGGAGAACCCCCACAGCATGCTAGCATAGCTAGCGCCCATCCCACCTTTGTGTACATGTACACACGAGCACACAACAAGCTCGTATATCATGTTAAGGCCCCGCATGCGCGCCATTATCCGTTCCCACAAAAACTCGCAGTCTCTCACACAGACAATCGCAGTGTCCCAGCATGTAGGAAACCATGCTGATCCTGGCCAGTAAACACTTATAATAGTCAGGAATTTGGCATTCCTACAGCCGTTATTATATGGCCCCACATTCTCCTCCAACTCTCTCCACGGCACGCACAGGCCAGCGAGACAACATGTGGTTCTGACTAGTCCTACCGAGAGCAGGCATGTAAATATTGATTGTTTCAGTGAATTGGCAGAAATGGAAATATCAGAGAGATGTAATCTTTCATCAGGACCAGGAGAACCAACCGGATTCGGAGCAAACGCACAGGCACGAACAAAGGCCCGCGAGGCGATAGAAATCTTGATGTTACTTAAATCTTAGTCGTTGCATTTCATCTCTTTCTTTCGGTCCTCGTCCCTTCTGTCGCCTCCTCGCAGAGCACGGTTTCTGCCAAATTTCATCTCCGTGTTACATAAACACTTGAAAAAGGCATCAGTAACTGGCAGCGTGTGGCTGTGTGAAGATTTAAAGCTGTGAAATCACTCACATTCACTTCAGCGAGCTAGTTAAAGTGTGTTTGTGGAATTGAGCATTAAAATCCAACAGTCAAAATTAAGATATACCACAAAATTTTATGTTGTGTGACTGTGAAAGAAAATCAGCGGGGCATGAATGAATATGGAGCTCAGAACTTTTCTTGCCAGCTGTTTTGGCCTGTAAACATTTCTATTATTTGCACTGGCAACAGAGCTGTGAACGGCAAGATGACCGTTTGTTCATTCCCACTAAACCCAACTGACCAGTTAATCATTTTAGGAAGCATACAGAATCAGGGGAGAAACAAGTGCTATATTTTACCACGTTAACTCGTTTTTCCCACAGACATTTCATGGCTTTCAATGTCTGTCTTCCTGCTCTCAAACAAAACAGGCCGAAAGATTTCTCCTTAAATATACCACCTTATCCACTTAGACCAAAACAGAGACACTTAAAAACGAAGGTTGCAGCTGAAGGTGCAGCCTCATAACTCTGTTCTAAATTAAACTGGTCATATTGGATGCAGACTGAATGCCTCTATCTGAGAGTCTGTACCCCCAAATAAGACCTTTTGAATCCAGAGGTCTAGTGCACACTCCGAAAGAAAATGTGGCATGTTTGTACTCGTGACTGCCTTTTCGGGACAAAAAGTACCAACTTCTAAGCAGGAAATATCAGGCATGAGGCACTGAGAGGCTGTGCCCTTCTGATAAGAGCATCAGCACGCTGCTATAGCTTTAAATAGCGAGTAGTATTTTCATATTCTGCTTTAACATGTGGTATACTGGCATAAAGTAAACTACAAAGTCTGATATCAGATGTATGATGTGCCACAGAATCCAGAACTAGATTAATAGTACATTTATAAAACAAAAAGCCACTGCTTTAAGCCACTACTGCTAACATGCTAGCCATTTACACAAAGTATTGGTGTTGATTTAACATCTTCTGCCTCACCCCAGTGGTTAACACAAGCTCTGCAGCTTTAAAGACGTTTTAGAGTTTCAAAAAAATGTAAATTTGTGATTCGTTTGTCTACTCTTGCTGAGCCCAAAAGTGTATTCTGGGATAAGCCGATGCGATATGCCCTTTCATAAGGACGATTAAATGATGGGTGTCGCAGGTTTAAACACAAAGTTTCACTGATAAAACTGGTCACAGCAAATGAAACATGAAAGGCACTTTAGTTCCAGCGTGTGGTTGAAAGGCTCAACCTTGAATTTTCTAACCCAACGTCTCTCAGTGGGGCAAATCGGACACATGAAAAGCCGTTTTACCTTCAGAAAACCGACCTTGCGCCTGACTTCGAGAAATGCTACCAGCATATTTTTGCAAAACAAATTGAAAAAAGACTGATCGGAGCAAAACATTCAGCGGTGGAAGTGCCGGCGTGTTTTGGGAGGGAGACTCTGTAACTGGCTCAGGCCTCAGAGCCAGTGACCTCGACCGGTTATCTGCTTCCACATCAGGCTCATCCTTAATTGCTCTGACTGCAGCAGAGATGAAAAGACTTGTGTAAACGCTGCACAGGGAAAGAGAAAAAAAAAACTATTTCTGATTAGTCCACTTGGTTGGTTACCGCGTAATCACTTTGCTTAAACAAACTTTAGATTAATCGCTTTCTTTCCACCGAATCAAAGCCGGGTCACGAGGTCGGCGGATCTGAGGGAGAAAATTGGACACAGGGAGACCAGGATCGAACACTTCAGGTCCTCACACTAAGCATCACGTTTCCCATCCGTCCTTTTTCTCCCAGCCAATATTTGCTGAGGGATGTTTTTGAAATGCCAGCTGCTGGCTCCCTGCTCCCAGGACTTGGCCTGAGCGTCGGAGGTGGTGTGCCGAGCATTAACTCATTGGCTGCCAAAGACGTCTGTAGACGTCTTTTATGTTTTTCAACGAGAGTGGCTGGGGGACGATCGGCTAAAGCTTTTCCGTAAATATCGGCTTCTAGACAGAGTATGTAGTAACAAATTGACCCTCTAGGTAGCTGTGCCACTTTTGATGGGAGATGAGCATAGACTGTAGGCGAATAAGAAAAAACGCAATGGTTCGCTATGAGAGAACATGTCGCCGGTGAGACGCACGTCGAGGAAGAACGGAATAAGGTAGAAACACATTTTTTTTCCTGATGAAAGAAGAGAGTCTACTCTTTCTGTTGGTGTGTTCGGTGTTTACATAGTCATAGCACAAAAAAACTCTGGCAGTATGGGACTCTCTGTTCTGAAAATGGCTGGCAGTCAATGAGTTAAGAAGCAGCTTTACGGCACAACCCGGGCTGGGCTTTAACAGGCCGGGCAGGAACCTGGAGTGGATCTGAGTGTCTGAGATGCAGACAGTGGGGGGGGGGGGGGGGTCTTACCGTTCGGCTTCCAGGCGCATCTCCTCCCGCTTTTGCCTCCTCAGCTCCCGGCGCCGCTCAAAGTCCATTTCTTCCATGGTTGTGCCTTAAATAGGGCGACAAACACAGAAATGTTCATCTCAAAAACCAAACGTCAACAACGCTTTGGTCCGACAGACTAAATGCTTCCTCCAATCAAAAATAAAGTTTGAATCCTCAAGAAATTAAATCCTATTGCCAAAATTAGAAACAGAGGGAGGAAATAGCTTTTTTTAATCACCATTTGCCATTAAAAGCATCAGTCTGTCTGGCAAAAACTTCACAATCTTTATTACATTTTCAAGAATGCATCTTTTTTATATTTTTCTATCTTAAGCTCATCGGATAACCACAGATGTCTTATAGACTAGACCAGAATCTGTGTAAAGTACAATATGTTTCTTTCTTTTGGTCAAATTTCCGAGCGATTAGAGGACAAGCTGTCAGGGGGTTGAAGCCATGTGTTTGTTTATCATGGAAAACAGGACAAATTGCAAACGGATGAGCCGGATAGCAAGAAGCGATGACCAGAGACTGACGCCATCAGTTTGAACCGAGTCAGAGAGAAAAACCCCAGCAGAGGTCTGGACTGGCCGTGGAGCCGGAGACCACCCAGGAGCAGACATTCCCCGACCCTTAAACTGTCACAAACTCTTCCACTGGGAGCCAACGCGTGCCGACCGGGCAGCTGCCATCAGGCTCAGACGCCACGCCGGCAGGTAAAAAAATCCAGAAAACGGATCATACCTTCAATCGCCCTCCAGATCAAGTCTTTTCACACCATAACCAGCGCCTCAAAGGGTGTTGTGGAGGGGAAAAAAGCGGCGGATTGTAGTCGTGGTGGTGTCTCACAGCTGGCTTTAGCAAACTGGAGAAGCAAACGCCTGCTGCTCCCCCCTCCCTCCCTCCCTCCCTACATCCCTCAGTGACCTCCTTCCTTCTATCCTTCGGTCTTGCCCCCTTCACCTCCCCTTCCTCCCTCCCTGCCCCATCCTGTCTCTCCTTCTCTCTCTCTCTGTCTAACTTTTCCCGGGCTGTTTACCGACGTGTCAGAGCTGGGCTAAACTTTGCCTTCGCTCGCTGCTTCCCGTTAAAAAAAAGAAAACTTTTTCTCTGCCCCCCCCTTTTGCCTTCCATCTCCAGGCCCACATCTGCACGCACACCTATGCTAATGAGCGCACAGATGTATGCACAACCAGGAAACACACAAAGGGGAGAGTCCTCCCCCCCCCCCTCCCGTTACAGTAAACACAGCCTTGTCTCTACGCTACTCCAGAAGCACTCATTCAAGATATTATAAGTACCACAAAAATTCACCGGCTATGTTTAGATGCACACTCGGTGTCTTTTGTGAAACAGCAGGGAGGGAAATTACTCTTAGATGTGGGGCTACTCATACAACTGTAATTAAGATGAAATGGGAGCAATAACTATAACCGACAAGGCCTCCAAACATCACCAGTCTAATCACACACTTCCTAGAACTAGTGACGCCAAGGGAGGCAAACTTATTAGCAACACAAGCACGCCGGCATGTAAATTTGGGGTTATTGTTGCAAATAAAGTGAGATTTATTCAGCTAAGAGGACTGCGTTTTAATTCAGTCTTCCCGTTTGTTGCAGAACGACTTTAATCCCATCGAAGCCACATCATTTACTCTCTGAAAAGAAGTGGTAGGTATACTGAAACAAAACCGGTTGGATTCCTGGACTATTCAGCATTGAATTGATGGACAAACCAGAGGAAGCGGGCTTTTTTGGGGGGGAGGCGTGTCCTATTGTCCGGCCTGGGCCGCGGCGATTCGCGGCGCTGAGCGCCAACAGAGGGCCTTCAGGAAGAGCCGGGAGCGAGACGCTTGTGTACATCAGTCCGGGGACCACCCGCACTTTGCAAAACTAACAAAGCCCAGAGGAGAGAAAACGTATTCCGTAAAGTTGAGCAAGCCCCGAGTCAACATTTTGGGACATTTCCAGCCTGCCTGAACGTGCCCACTGCAAAAACTACTTCTTAACTCTGTTCATTTATTCCTGTTTACTTCCATCCATCTCTTGGGTGTATTTTGATCCGTCTATCCCCCCCCCCCCCCCTCCATCTTGCTCTCTCCCCGTCTGCCCCGGCCTTCTACAGTGGCTATAATGACACATTTACCAGTCAAATTACTACCTGTCGAGACTGCCAGACCCTGGCACACAACCCGGCCTCTAAGTGCCAATCTGATGAAAGCCTTTAAAGCCGAGGTGATATTATCCTCACAGCCGCTGGGATTACACCACCTCACAATGCCTCCATTTCCCCGCGACGTCTCCAGTTAGAACGACCAAAACAATGTAACCCAATCGGCCAAAATAAGGCACAAAGATTTAGCACGAGTCCTGCAGAAAGGTTGAGGAAGAACCATCGAAACAGCTGTGCGGGATCCATTTTCTGTTCTACGGTCAGATTTTTGGAAGAGCAGCCATCCTCTCGCAGCCTTAACACAAACACATTAATTTCTACTTCATGGTTACCGAGCTATGCGAGGAATGCCCCCATTTAACCTCTGATTTTAGCAGAAAGGACTTAAAAGAGTCTCCAAATCACTCCTTCACATGCCAGCTGAACACAGCTGCTGCGTGCAATAAGAACCACGATGAGCAGGTACAAACAAAGAGATGCTGCCAGGTGGAAAAAACAAACAAAATCAGTCAGGAAACAGCTCCACAGCAACTCTTATGTCAACTCTAAAACATAAATGATCAAATCATTTTAATTGAAAAACAGAAAAAGGATGTAATATTAGCTCCAACAGCTGCATCTCAAGCTAAATGTGTAGCTTCATTATGTTGAATAAATGTTTAAACGCCTCAGGATGGGAGAGAAAAGTTTCCCACTCCAGGAAGTTCAACCCAAAGCCTGAGTCAGGACTGTAAATGACGAAATCTGAGACCTACAAGCCCCTGTTAAAGTCCAAGAGAGTACAATCAGAAAAAGGTTGAGTCGGCTTTAAGTTTAGTGGCCTAATACCACTTGTTAGGCACGGTAGTGGATGAGTGATGATCTGGGCTTGTGTTGCAGATGTCAACCTTGAGTCAAACCTCATGCAAAAGGACAAATCTGACCTTAAAATGGATGAATCGTACAGGTTTTCACTCCGTTTAAACTGCCTGGCTTACTTTTGTCAATCCAACACGGTATTTTTTTATGAGTGGGATAGGACAAACCTCCAGCAAACTTCTGTAAACGTTTAAAAGCAAATAAAGTTTAGACAGACTCAACTTAAATATGTCATCACAGCCCAATAACGAGTAAAATACCCCAAACGTCACAGGAAAATGGGAAATCATTCAGAGACCGGAGGAAACGGCCTCCTTTAACCGAGAGGTACTGTGACATCAGATATAGATAAATAAGTAGTAACCAGCCTTAAGTCTCCACTTCCTGACAAATTCCAGGCTTTGATTGTAACATAACCATTGCCCTCCTTTACGTCTGCCACAGAATGATAAAGAAACAGGAACTATATAACCTTTAAGAATTGTTCCTAATGTTTGTTTGCTTTTTGTTGTATTACATCGGATGATTGGTCTTTGTCAATAAATCCCATAACAGACTATAAAAGAGGCTCAAACCAGAAAAAGTGGGCTTTCTTTCTCCAAACAGAGGAAAAACCCCTGTCTGATTTTCTGTAGTGTTCACTCCTTTACGTGCTCGCTGGTGGTCTCCTGCTGGCATCTACGCTGATCCTGCATAAACAACTACAATAAAAGACAATGATTTAAACCCTTGTGTCTTTAACATTTTCATAGGACAGCCATGTAATTACTCTTTGTGTGAAAAGAACCTTTTCTGAGCTGGAAAACAGAGAGAAGCTGATGGACGCCTCATATTTCACTAAATCCCACCTACACTTAAGGACTGTGCTGCTTATCGTAAGGCATCTGTATCAAAATGGCCTCTTTAGGACTGAAACAAGGACACCGTCCATTTACAGTAAAACAAAAAACAATTCTAATCAAATTTGGAGGACAAAGTAGTAGAAATAGACATTTTGTCTCAGTTAAACTGAGATGATGCGTTTTGGCTAAGAATGCTTGTTTTAATGTTATGGTCATTTCCTCATAGAAAGCACACACAGATTCACAAAGAGGAGCCATAATGAGAAGCAAAAGCATTTTTTTTAAAGTTATAGACTCCGTCTCTCTGCCAGCGTTCCACAGACAACAGGGGGGGAATCAAGAGGCAACAGGACATCCTTTTGGTTCAGAAACAAAAAGGGGAAATGGCATATCAGAACACCCCAGCTGTAAAGGCTGAGGCGGCCCGTCTTTCAACATGGCCGCCATCCTGAAAGCCGCCATACTGAATCAAGAGAAAGCCTTTTCACCGGGAAAGGGGTCGTGTACCACATCAAAGAAGAACCAGAACCGTCTCAGAAGTCGGACCAAAGCGTCTGTTGTGGTGTAGAAGTTAACGGCGTTGGGGGCTGGCGTCTGATGGGCGTGTTGGTGTGCTGTCCCTGGTGCTGAACAGTAGCCGTACATCACAGGCCATAATGGAAACCTCATCACAGCCATCCATTTTTTACTAAAGTCTGCTCCATGTTTGTATACTACTTGACTACCCTCCCCTTGGAAAGACTGGCCTTTGATGGCAGCCATGTTGAAGATTAAGCCTAAAACATAAGCCATTAACGCTGGGGTGTTCAGATAAGTCACTTCCTTTTTTCCTAAAATCAAAAGCTGTTCTGTGAGTTTTGACCCACCCTGTTTATTGCTAGCGAATGCTTTTCTTTATTCTGTCACTTGGTTGAATGTCACTTACCAAAAACTGACCAATCTTCTAGCATTTGTCTCAATAAGACTCATTTTAAATTTACAATATGTATTTCCTCTATTCCAAGGATCACTTGTTGCCCAATTGTACATCAGAATACCAAATAGTGTTTACAAAAGCTGCTAAACTTGACAGTTTTATTGTAGAAAGCAGATTTGATTAATGTCTCTAATCGGTTAACCTTGATTTACAGTTTACAATCAGATTTTTAAGCTTGCTTTAATCCTAAATAATTCATTCACCACGACCGATGAGAGAAAGTTGCGATGGCATGGAAACTGAAACCAGTGTGAAGGGAAATCTGGAGGAATTACAGTTGCTATAAGGCTAAAGGGGACACCTGTTATCTCCGATCCCTCGGACAGCCATTCGTCAATAGCCGACGGCCCCAGAGGTTCGGGCTTTCTGTGGGAAACCTTTCACAAATGGCTTCTTTCTGAAAGAAATATCACAGACGAATGGGCAGCTGGGGGTTTCCTGAGCAATGTTGACCCAGGGATGGTTTAGCAATGCTCATTTTCTCTGTTTGAGCAACATCAGCGCATTCCAGTGCAAAATCTGACAAAGTGTCCATCCATGTCCGCCTTCCTTTATGCAAAAATGTCTCAAGTTTTTTTTAAAAAGTCACTACATAGCTCAAACTTTACTGTCCTAACTTTCTTTTTGGAATCTGCTGCAGCCTGAAGTCCAAAAAATATGAAATACATCAACAGCTGAAGTGAAGCGGTTTAAAAACCATCAACAATGCTGTGGCGTTACATCATAACACGATAGAAAACGACGGTTTTTATCCAGTTCTCAGCCTTTTCCACATGCGTCCCCTTCCTGCTTGGACCACAATGCGGCAGCTTAACCAACAGCTGGGTCACTAAATTGGCTGGCCATGAATCTGCTCCAGTGCACGGTTTAATTTCACAAGTTTTTTTCACCGAGTCCACCAGCCAAGCATCTTTTTTTTTTTACTTCTTGATTTGTCGGTGGATGTTGAGCGTCTGCCGTCGAGGCCAAGATCCTCAGCTGCAAGCGCCTTTTTTCTGCATGCGAGAAGGCTTTCCGCTCACACTATCTCCTCCTAAACATGTTTCTGAGGCTTCAGCATGAGGAAAATGGAACAGAACGCAAGTCGGCAGCTTTGGCGGCAAACCGGAGAAGCTAATGCCAATGAAACGAAACCCGGCCTTTAGACAAAATCCTTACCCCCTTCCAAAAAAAAAATAAAAATAAAACTACATTTCAATCTTCTCTGGGTTCGACTCTGGCCGTCAAACAGAAGACGAACCGGCTAGGGTCAGATCTCACTGCCGTGTAAGGGAAAGACCTGAAGGTTCAAGATGCCAAGTTCCCGTTTGGTGAGAGGAAAAAGGAGACTCCTGCATTCCCAGACAATGGTTCACATTCCAGAGCTCCTCTCTGCGGCCTGCGAATCCCACTCCGAGTATCACAGCAGCCCCGTCAGGAAAGTCTGAATGGAATAACTCAGAGGCACGGTTTGATAGGGGGGAGACGACTGGACTGACCCCCAAAGACGAATGTCCTAACCGGAACTATCAAGATGGGCAACGAGCAGAGATTTCAAAGCTTGACTTAATTAAAAAATATTAAAAAAAGATACATAATAAGCGTTTGTAGCAGGGATGTTCTCATAGCAAGATGAATAAGGGCTAAAATAACAAAAAAAACAATAGCCAGCACACTCGCATTATCCTTAAAAGCACATTTTGACTCGGCTTTGCGCTTTATGAAACTGCCCCGCTGCACAAACGGGATCTACTGATAAACAGAGAAACATTTGTTTCACTTAGCGCTCCATCTGACGAATCCCTTCTGGACGGGATGCTGTAGCTCGATACTTTCTAAAGCACTGTCATGATAAAAACAGATTAGTCTCTGTGTAGCATTCCTGAATCCCGCGTTTTACTTTTCCACTGTCGGGCAGATAACCTCGCTAAAACCTGCACACGTCGCTATCTGGAGTATATTTAGAACGTGACGGGCTGTTCTTTTAATATCTTTCCCACTCCTTTCCACAGAATTAGCTCCAGAGGTGTGTTCGTGTGCTTTCATTTCTTTCGGGGAGTCGGGTGAAAACACCTGCGCCCACTAGCGTGCGTTCCCCGGCAGGCCGAGGGTGTGTTTACACGTCCTTAAACGCCTCGCTGGGAGCGAGGCCACACTTAAACTGCAATAACAGTAATGGCCCGACGTGCCAAATGCATCATCTGAGTCTGCAGCCATCCGAGAGCACGTCTTAGCACGCAGGGGCTTCTTTAAAACTGACGGTCCTCAGCTTCAAAGCCCGAAAGAGCTTCAAAGTTTAGCACTAAGACGAGATGATAAATTCTTATTTGTCAGCTGCTGATCCAATTGACCAAATTAAACGACTGTTTGAGAGGAGGCAATGTTGCTGTTGGCTGGAAAAGAGGGCCATAAAACATGGTTTTACTTTTAAACGTTGCTTTTAAGAGGGACATTTGCATTAGGAGCTGGATTCTTTCGGCCTAAATCATAAATAATTCTGTAAAGAGAAAAATAAAAGCAACAATAGCTAACGTTATCGGACTTTTAAAAGGCACGCGTCCCTATTAAAGAGGGAACTTTTCAAAAGCCGCGGGCAGAATTGGAGAAAAAGGCCCTCCAAAAAGGACAAATCCCACACAAAATAGGGATGTTTGTACGGCATCAAAAGGCTACTGCTCTTTGGCCGAGCTCCATATGACCAAATATGGAAGGAAAAAATGCTGCCTTTTCCCGTAACCAAACTGGGAAAAAAAAGAAGGGGGGGAAGAAAAAAAAAAAGGGAAGGTTTTCTTGCACGCTGCGTGCACATCCAGATAGAGCCCTCACACTCACCACCCAGTGGCCACAGAGTTGGCCCCCATGTGACACCCCCGACCAGCCCCGGAGGCCTCACGTGCACAGGGACGTGCACAGGGACTTGCACACCTGTGCGACCCGGGAGTCATGAAACGGAGGCACGTCTTTTCACTGCGCTGACATTTCAGTTTTAACACATTTCTTTCTCTCTCTTTAAAAAAAAAAAACAAACCCATAGGAGTTCTTTGCAGTGGGCTTTGAATCGGAGCCCCCTGGAAGGGAACATTCCTCTCGGTGAAAAAGCAGCCGTCTGCAGCGCCACAGTCCTCGGCTTAAGTTAGAAACAGTTTGTTTATCTGCCCCCCCCCCCCTCCCCTTGCTATGTGAAGCTGCTCTGACAGTTTCCTGCAACTGCCAGTCGGGAAGGAATAAATGTATGTGTGGGCATGTCATTTCACAGGAAACTTAGTATCGAACTGTCCACAGCTCCTTCTTGGTTTTTTGCTGCCAACAAAAAAAAAAAAAGGAAAAAACTCTGTAGAAAACTGCAGGAAGATTAAAGTAACACGTCCTGCAAACCCTGCACAAAATAATAAAGACCATCTATAAGCGTCAGTCAACATTTTTGCTCAACTTCAACACTAATTTGACTTTAAAATATACTTTTTTTTGTTAATAATTACAGGCAATAGGGATTCTGCACGGACAAATTAACAGAAATAATGGAAAACCCTACTAAAAACATCATGACCTCTGTTCAGTCTCATATTCCTCAAGCATTAAAGAGGTAAATATGCATAAAGTGTCAGAAGGAGCTGGGTGCGGTCTCCGTTTAGCCTTTAAAGGTGAATAATCAAGTCTATGGAGCCAAGAGGCCTATGCAAACACCTGTTAACGCTCATAGAACCAAACATGTCACATCTTTGGCTCCAACTTTGCTAATTGTAACGAGTCTCAAACTCTCTTAAATGCATCTGCCACGTTTGATACATCAAAAGCTTTCTGCTAATCCATCTTTGTTAAACGGCAAAAATTGCTTTTCTGTGGTCCAATGGGCTGTTTTAGGCCGCGTTTAGCTAGCCAAACTCCCGAGAACAGATGACAAGGCAGAAAACTGAACCAACCACCAAAAGAGATGGATGGGAATTGTTCAGTATTCTGAGGGGATCACAGCCCTTTGCCAAGAGCAGAGGAGGATTGAGGATTCAGGGCGTTAAAAGGGCAAACTCTGGTCCCAGGAGTCACAACGGCAGTCAAAGTCTCTGCAGAGCTCAATTCTAAAATGCAAATATTACATCCACTGAATTTAAATATTTAGTTTACCGGTACTTAATGTATCCAGATATGTATTTTCTTTTGCAAAAACAAAACATTGAAAATGATAGCAAACCAGCCTCTCACTCACTAAGAAATGTTATTTTCAAAAATAGATCATATCTTTCAAAATCTGAGAAAGATTATATTCATATAAATTTAGTTTAAGATAACTGTATCAGTTTAAGTTAACGACCAACATCTTAAAACACCAGGCTAGCTATAACCTGTGCCAGCTAATTGCTAACATTGATGTGCCTTAAAATTCATTTGCCAACCAAATAACAAAACATACCGGACATGGTTTAGGGTTAGGGTCATATAATGAGAATGCTAATCATATCTGTGCCAGAGTTAAGTATTTTTCGAAGGCTGCTAGCTTAGCTTTAGCACAACAACAACATAGCAGCATGATAGCATTAGCACAACATTGGTGCACATGAACTTCCCCACCTTTAACCATGTACAGTTGGACTGTATACACACACACACACACACATATATATATATATATATTTACGTACACACACATACATAATACAAGTCAAATATGGGCCCAGTAGGATTAGCTAGTGTTGGCCTATGCTATTGCCTCTCAGCACACACTGCTGTGTGATGCATTACCTCACAAACTTCTTGCTTTACAAACAAGAACGCACCCAGATAGACTCTAAAACTAGTTTTCTCATGCTCTACAAATCTGGCACTTAAGATAAGGACGCTATATTTATAGCTCGAGATGGTTGATACAAAATTAATGTTTAAAAAGTGCTGCGATTACACAGGTTAGTTTCACGTCTCCCTGCTTTTGAGTCCTCGCAGACTTTCCTTATCAACCTTGGCATAAACGCAGTCATTATTTCTGTCAAGCGAGGGAAAAGTCTCCTCAAGACTTGCTTTTTTACAATGGACACCCTTAGCCCTGCTGCCAAGCGCTGAGGAGGGAGGAGAAAAGTGATTAATAAGCCATTCTGGCCCCTTCCTCTTTTGTTTGCTCAGGATCCAAGCAGCTTTAGCTTTCAGCGCTGTAGCCCTCTTATATAAGCGTCTCCTTGAAAAATTACATCAGAATGTTTCCAAGGCACCAACCCACATCAATAAATACGCACCCTTGTACTTGACACGAGATATTAACAGATCTTTAAATAATACCACGAGGTCAGAAGTGTCAAGCTTTTATCTCCCTGTCATTCAAAACCAAATGTAACATCAAAACATGCACTTTAAGAGTATTAAGACAAAAAAAAAGCTATGCCCGGATAAGCCATGACGGGAATAAAACTAGGAAATAAAATAATTTCCTGTCAAAATTCGAACAATTAAAAACAAATAGTGTTACAACTAGAACGGACGCCTTACTTCTAGATAAAGGGATTTATTGCAGGAAGGACTAGTCTCGGCTACAGGAAAATATCTAAAAATGTGGCATTTATTGGTTTAGGACTTGTGGTTTTTCTTTCCACTGGTGGGACCTGTCATGACGTCCTCTCACATCACTCTCTCATGTCAATTTCTCAGCCTCCCCAGGACAGCCGGTGTCGATGGCTGTCTTCCGTCAGACTAAATGAGCCCCGTGCAGGAGTCTCTGTCTACACAACGGGACATTAATCTGCCGCTAGTGAGACTGGTGGAGCTGGAGTGCTGATAAATGGCGATTTTAGCTGAGAACGCCACTCGTTGAGAGGGGACGGATGAAACATCTGAGAGCAACTAAGCAGAATTCAAACAAAAACGACCATCGAATAGAGCAGAAATTACATCTAATGAGTCGGAATTAGTTTAAATAAATACAAGTCACTCGTATTGAAATAAAGATATGAGGAGGTGGGTCCGCGGTCCCCGGGCAGCGTGACATGCTGGACTCATTACGTGGAAGGTAAAAATGTATTTCTCATAAAGCCTGAGAGGTTCCTTATGTGCGTCTCAGGGGGTGAAAGTGGAAACAAAATTGATCTGCTGAGCATTTGTGACACGCTTCCTATAAAAGCCGTGTCAGAGGATGTGTGGCTCCCTCCCCGGCCTGAGAGGAATTACACTCCAATACGAAAGGGGGGGAGAAAAAAAAAAAAGAAAATCTGAAGGGTTTCGGGGTGGGGGAAAAAAAAGGCGAATATAAGCGACGGAGTGATTTATGTGGCTGACTCAAACCCACACAAAGGGAGAATGTCTTCCCATCATACCTTACATGGAAACACACATGAGGGTAGAGAGCGGCTACAAAGCATGATGCAATCCCACCACACGGAGCCTGCCGAAAACATGACAGCTGAGTGAAAACCCTGACATTACTTAGCCCCCCCGGCGCACGCCTCATAACCCTATCTGGAAAACAAAACGAAAATCACTGGAGGAGACGACATATTTATTCAAATCACTCCGAAATGCTATAAATCTTTATCCGTCGTGCTCCGTTCTTTGCTTTTTTTTAAAAAGCGCACAGGTCAGTAAATCATGAAGTGGAATGCCAATTTTTTTGAAGTGTGCTGCGAGGCTGTTCAAGGGTATTACATGACAAGGTATTTTTCAGAATAAGCGGCTGCATTCCTGCGGAGAGATAGGAGATTAGGGAGCGGGCGGGGTGGGGGACCATCAAGATGACCCCACCAAGTAGGCCTATTATTCACACTGGGAGTGGAGACGGGGCTGACTCAGTTTTGTTAAAAAAAAAAGAAGAAAAATAATCGGTACGCAGAGAAAAATAGAAAAAAAAAACACTGTACAGCCACACAGGAGAGAAACAGCTTTAGCAAAAAGAGCCGGGTGGTGTTTTACGTTTTACTCCTTTGTCTGACCTGAGGGGGACTCTGCTGGGGTGTCCACTCCGTGGAAGATCGAGAGGTGTTTTGTTTTTTGTTGTGAACGGCTCAGATTGGCTCGACCAGGCCGGGAAGACGAGGAACTAATTCACCATAAAACCAGCGAGAAACCTGTCGGTGTGGGACTACAAACTTAACCCAGAAACTACAAAAAACAAAAAAAAAAACAAAGACCTGGAAATGCCTG